>PITB01033501.1:0-13969 GCA_004024585.1 Paradoxurus hermaphroditus | reverse complement strand
GAACGGTCGCTCTAGAAAGTCATTCTACAGGAAAGAAAAGGAGGGACCTGCACGAAGACCTAGCGGCAGGCCGGCTGCCTTCAGACGGAGTTACAGTAAGGAATGACAGACGTCTACGTCCCAAAACAGATCGCGCGAATACCTCATTTTGTATTGAGGTGGAAGGCGTTTTAGCCACTGTAAGTTACGCTGTGGAGGGCAGAGTATACTGGCAAGGGAAGATACGCGATGTGGAGAAAGGTTATAAGATAGTACGTTAGAGAGAGGGAGGGAGGCAAACCGTAAGAGACTCTTAAATACAGAGAACAAACTGAGGGTGGATGGGGTGTGGGGGAGAGGGGAGGAGGGTGACGGGCACTGAGGAGGGCACTCGTTGGGATGAGCACTGGGGGGTGTATGTAAGCCGCTGTGACAATAGATTCTATTTTAAAAGGATAGTATGTTAGATATGACCCTATTTTTCATCAAAACAATGTTCGTGACTGTCAGTCACATGACACTGGTGCGCTGTGTCTAAGCGCAGGCCCCGTTCTAAGAACGTTCCATGTGTTGCCCCGTTTTCTCCTCCCACGGTCCTATGAGGCAGCTACTCTCGATGTGCCCACCTCACAGATGGGAAGACCGAGACACAGGGAGGTGAAATGACCTGTCCAAGGTCGCATGGCTGGTAATGGGGAGGCCAGGATGAAAACCCCGGCAGTGTGGCCCCACGGGCAGCTCCTGACTCCTGACTCCTGGGCCGAGCTGCCTGCCGGAAGGATGCTGATAGCGAGCGTTCTCTTTAGGGGCTGGGATTCTGGGCACTTGAAAGGTTTTTTACTATGACTTTGCTCTTTGAAATTTTTTTATGCATAAATGAGTATGTATTGCTTATATAATAAGGAAAGAAACTATTAAAGTGTAAGTCTGGGGGCACCTGGGTGGCTCAGTCGCTTAAGCGGCCGACTTTGGCTCAGGTCATGATCTCACAGTCTGTGAGTTCGAGCCCCGCGTTGGGCTCTGTGCTAACGGCTCAGAGCCTGGAGCCTGCTTCGGATTCTGTGTCTCCCTCTCTCTCTGCCCTTTCCTTGCTCATGCTCTGTCTCTGTGTCTCCCGAAAATAAATAAACATTAAAAAAATAAAAATAAAGTGTAAGTCTGGACAGGCATACCTAAGTGAACCCGAGCATCCGATCCTTGCCGAAATGTGTGATGAAATTCTGCAGCACGAGCCCCGTGCTCCTTGAAAAACAGGATGTGCTCAGCAATCCCCACAGGTGGTCGGCCCGGAGGAAGGAAAGGAAAGGAGACAAAGGCGGCCGGCAGCCAGCAAACACCTGCTGAGCCCCTACTGTCCTCTGGGGCTACCTAGGCGACTCGGGGGCTGGCCCCGGCTTCTGGGAGCTCAGGTCTAGCGGAGGAGACAGCCTTTTCCCTAGCAGGGCCCCGGGGGACAGACCCGAGGGAGCACACGTCTGTGAGGCCCGGCGGGGGGGCGGGGGGCCCTTCTCCCTTCTTAGAAAAGTGTCCGGAGCTCCTGGAGGCACAGAGACGAAGTGCATTCCCAAGGCGGACTAGGATTGACTCCGGCTCTACTGCCTGCCTGATGCGTAACCAGGGTTAATGAAATCGCTTGGCTGAATGACCGTGGTGACGGGAACAGTACCACCTTGTGGTGGGCCGAGTTCTAAAGGGCCCCCAGGGTTTCCAGCCCTTCCCGCACACACCCTGAAGAGTTGCTTCCCCTTGAACTGGGCAGGACCTGTGGACACGACGGGCTGGCACACCGGTGGTCACGTGAGGCTATACAGCAAAGGTGAAGGGGGTTTGCAGGTGTAGTTACGGTGCCTAATCAGTCGACTTTGTTGTTTTTTTTAATGCTTATTTATGAGAGAGAGAGATAGAAACAGAGCATGAGCAGAGGAGGGGCACACAGAGAGAGGGAGACGCAGAATCCGAAGCAGGCTCCAGGCTCTGAGCCGTCAGCACAGAGCCCGACGTGGGGCTTGAACTCATAAACCATGAGGTCATGACCTGAGCCGAAGTCGGGCGCTTAACCAACTGAGCCACCCAGGCGCCCCTAATCAGTTGACTTTAAAGGAAGCTGAATGGAAATAATCTTGGGTGGGCCTGACCTAATTGGGTGGTCCTTGAAAAGAGGGTTTGGAGTTTCTCTCTTGCCGGCCTTGGAGAAATAATACATTCTATAGCAGCAAGGAAACGAGTTCTTCCAACAGCCGCATGAACCTGCT
Source organism: Paradoxurus hermaphroditus (assembly GCA_004024585.1). Lineage (NCBI taxonomy): Eukaryota > Metazoa > Chordata > Mammalia > Carnivora > Viverridae > Paradoxurus > Paradoxurus hermaphroditus. Next base: position 11,738 of record PITB01033501.1, on the reverse strand, counting down.
GGAGGGCCCTGGGCCGCAGGAGAGGCCACGACGCTAGCCTGGACCGCGATGCGCAAGACCCCGAGGACCCAGCTAAGCCTCCTCTGGGCTCGCACCCCATGAAAACTGTGAGATATTATACGTGTGCGGGTTTAAGCCACTAAGTTTGTGACGACTTACTTATTATGCAGCAACAGAAATACCATACACTGCGTCACGAGAGTGTTTATGAGATAACGCACACCCCACTGCGCGCGCACACACGCACACACACGCACACACACGCGCACACCTAGGCTCAACTATTTGGTTCTCTTTACTTTCTTCTAAATGTCAGGACCCACAGCATTTATAGGAGGTCTCCCGAGCACTGCCCTCCCATTCAATTCCCCACCCGGCCTGGGATCCCTGAGGAGACTTGAAGGAGCTGGCAGGGCACCCCGTGGGGGAGGCCGCCAGCCTCCCGTCACCCTCATCACAGCCGTCCCAGGCCTTGCACGGCGGGGGCTTGGTACCCCACCATTTACCTAATAAGAGAAGCATGTATCCTGTCCAGTTTGGGGGAAAATCAGGAAGTTGAACCGTGAAGGGGAGAGACACCCCTGCCACCTGCACGAGGAGTCACGTACGGGAACGTCCACTGTAGCTCTGTCATCGTGAAAGAGCGGAAGAACAAAGACAAGGCCATCGAGCCCTTGGGTGGAACAGAACCCCTCGGTAAGAGACAACTAGGGCCTCATGTTTTCATGCGAATACAGCCTCGAACAAGAGCAAGTTGCAGAAATATACGTACAGTGTGATGCCATTTCCGTGAAGGGTAAAGACACGTGTATGTCCTAGAAGTTGGCGAAGGCGGCTGGGGATAATGGACCTGAGAGTTGGGATCGTGGTACCCCCAGCGTGGCGGGGGGGGGGCATGCGGGATAAGCGAGCGGGAGGGTTCCATTACACGAATGAGCCGGTGGTGAGGACGAGGGACGAGAATGTTAGCAGCACGTCGGCTCCCCGAGGGACACTTGGTTTGTCCCCTGCTGGAGCCCAGCATCTAGGAGAGTTCCTGACACACAGCAGGGGCACAGTACCCAGCAGCTGAGTGAACGAGTGAATGAAGGAAGGAATGAATGGTATTGGTGAGTCATCCTCGGCCGCATCCTTGCCCACCACATCCTCACCCGCATCGTGAAAACAAAGCCTCGAAAACTGCCTGGCAGCAGAGACCTCCCGTCTCCAGCCACCAACTTGCTCTGTGGCCCTGAGGGAGAGCCCGGGCCCTCTGGGGGCCTCCACTCTGCCGTCTGAAGTGGAGTACCATGTGGACTGGCCTCAGTTTCCTCTCAATGCAGGCTCAGGGGTGTGACGGATCAGGTCCTCAGGGTCATCACAGACCAGCGGAGCTGTCTCTGTAGGGTCGTCCCGTTTCTCGGGCCTTAAAGTCACCTTCCTCCCCTGAGGGGCTGAAGTCAGATTTCGCTGGGTCTCTGACACTCGCTGGTGGCGTAACCCTGCGCAGACTCTTGGTACCTCACATAGTCGTCCTCAACAGAGCTCCCTGGAATGTTCCAGTTTCCTGGAGAGCAGAGAGTGCTCTCGGAGCTTGTCCGAGGCCGACCTGCTGCAGGTGCTGTGTCCCAGTCAACCAGTTCCTCGTTTCCCCGAGTGGCTACATTCCCAGGCTGGGGCCAGGCTGGGGCCCCGGAGACCCAGCCCCAGGTCGTTTGTCCCTACGGCCAACGCGATGGCGGTCTCTCCGCGGCACGCAGAGACACCTCCCCATTTCCGGGGTCCTATCACGTCTCACCCCCCCCCCGCTAATCCTCGCAAGTTAAGGGGCAAGCGTGTGTCTCCCTATTTCATGTTCGGGGAGATTCACGTGCAAAACATGAAGTTTTCAACTCACTCACGCACTGTCCTGTTCACACAGATAGTCGTGGGGCACCTGCTGGGTGCAGGCACAGTGCTCGGTCCTCAAGATATAAATACAAAAACAGCCTGAACGACAATTGCAACAGTCATTAAGCACCTGCTGCCTAGCAATAATTATTAGGCACCGACTGTCTTCAGACATATTAACTCACGTGCTCTTCACCACCACACCCTGAGAGGCAGGTGCTACTTTTAGGCAAGCTGAGGCTCGTCGGGTTAAGGTATTTGCCCAAAGTCACACTGCTAGTAACTAGAGGAACCAGGATTCCAACACACAGTCCGGCTTCACTGCCTGCAAACTGGACTCTTCTGCTAACCTGGTCCCTGCCCGTGAGGCTTTGCAGCTTAGTATGGAGAACTTGTGGTCTCCAGGCACAGAGCAGGTGCTCAAAAAGTGCGCATTACATGCATGGATGATCGGCAATGTAAGGTGATCCGAAACGCCTAGGGCAGTCAGGGAAGGCTTCCCCGAGGAGGAGGCATTTGGAGCCGGGTCGTGAGGAATGCCTAGGAGTTCGCCAGGACTCCCCATCCAGATGCTCTGTCCTTTCACAAGCCACACTGGTTCTAAAGTGAATGGAGACCGATGGAAAGGGATGGAAGGGTCCGAGGGTCCCATCTACACCTCGCAGAAGCCAGCCGTAAAGGACTTTCCGTCTGCCTCCCCCAGCAGCTCTGGCTTCCTTGCTGCCCTGCATCGGCAAGTTCTGAGCGCCGAGTCCCATGGAAAAGCATGTGTTACCTCAGAAGGTAGGGAGGACCCCAAGATCAAAACCTAAGACTAGGATGTATGGCTCAGAGAGGTGCAGAAACAGATACTGACTAAGAACATGTATTTTGGGGCAGACGGACTTGGATTCAAATTCCAGCTTCCTCATGAGCTGGCTGTGTGACCTCAGGTAAGGTACGTAACCTCTCTGTGCCTCGGTTTCACTGCCTATAAAATGATGGTAAGGACAGTACCCACCTAGCAGGGCTGTTGTGGGGATTAAATAAGTCAGGGGATGTCATGTTTACAAAGCACCACGGGAAATGCTTAGTAAATATCTTTTAAATTAATATTCTAAACCTGAGACCTTTCTGGGAAGACAGAGCCATTGCCAGAAAGTTCGTAAAGAGGACAGCCCTGGACGGAGTGGGAAGTGTCCCTGTGGACTCTCAGTATAGGGACTTCTAACTAGGCCCGAAGCAGGGCCAGGTAGGGTTTTGAGGTGAAAAACAAGAGAAACACAAGAAATTCCAGAATCCTCCATATCTAGGCTGGCCTGGTCAAAGAAGGACTGAGGGGAGAAGCGTCAAGGGTCCGTTTGAAGGCTTCCGACAGGACCGCCACGGGGCACCCGGCAGGAAGCAGCCCCGAAGCTGAAATGAGGCTTGGAATGGGAGACGGACCTGTTCTCGTGTGTGTTCACGGTTCGGAGACCGCGTCAGCCCTCTCTGGGGAACGTGATCGTGCTAAAAGATGGCGGGACAAAAGGTACGACCGTCCACCCGCCCAGTGAGCGCCTGCTGTGTGCACTTGACCTCCATTGTCTCACTTGACCTTCACAATAGCCTTGCCAGACAGGTACTATCATTAGGCCCATTCCACAGATGAGAAAACGGAGGCTCAGAGCAGCTGATCCACAGAGGGGAGACCCGGGTTTAGAACCCAGGTCCGTGCGGCCACAGGGCATGTGCTCTTAACCACATTTTGTGATCCGTCGGACGGGTCAGAGAAAGAGGCTGAGGCTAGGAATACGGGTGAGACAGCGTTACTGAGTTACTAAGAGCAGAATCGCTCTGGGGACATTGGGAACGCGTGTCGGAGTTGGCTCGCAAGGGGTTCTGCCGACCGCGTGGCTCCGCCTGCTTCTCCCTGTTGAAGAGGGGTGACGGGACGCGGTGACACTCTAAACGGATGAAGGACCTGAATGCGAGACAGGAAACCATCAAACTCCTAGAGGAGAAAGCGGGAAAAAACCTCTTTGACCTGAGCCGCAGCAATTTCTTACTCGACACATCTCCAAAGGCGAGGGAATTAAAAGCAAAAATGAACTATTGGGACCTCATCAAGGTAAAAACCTTTTACACGGCAAAGGAAACAACCAACAAAACAACTAATAGGAAACCAACGAAATGGGAAAAGATAATCGCAAATGACATATCGGATAAAGGACTAGTATCTAAAATCTACAGAGAACTCACCAAACTCCACACCCAAAAAACAAATAATCCAGTGAAGAAATGGGCGGAAGATACGAATAGACACTTCTCCAAAGAGGACATTCAGATGGCCAACAGATACATGAAATGACACTCAAAGTCACTCATCATCAGGGAAACACAAATCAAAACCACACTGAGATACCACCTCACACCGGTCAGAGTGGCTAAAATGAACAAATCGGGAAACTATAGATGCTGGCGGGGATGTGGAGAAGCAGGCACCCTCCTACACTGTTGGTGGGAATGCAAACTGGTGCAGCCGCTCTGGAGAACGGTGTGGGGGTCCCTCAAAAAAATGGAAATAGAGCTACCCTATGACCCAGCAATGGCACTGCTAGGAATCTACCCAAGAGACACAGGAATGCTGATGCATAGGGGCACGTGTACCCCGATGTTCATAGCAGCACTTTCGACAATAGCCAAATCATGGAAAGAGACCAAGTGCCCATCAACTGACGAATGGATAAAGAAGATGTGGTGTATATATACAATGGAATACTACGCGGCAATGAGAAAGAATGAAATCTGGCCATGTGTGGCCACATGGATGGACCTGGAAGGTATTATGCTGAGTGAAACAAGTCAGAGAAAGACAGATGCCATATGTTCCCATGAATGGGTGGGCTTTGTGAGACCTAACAGAAAACCAGGGGGGAGGGGAAGAGGGGAAGGAAAAAAAAGCCACAGAGAGGGAGGAAGACAGAACATAAGAGACTCTCAAAGACTAAGAACAAACCGAGGGGGGGGTGGGAGGGGGGAAAGTGGGTGATGGGCACAGAGGAGGGCACTTGTTGGGATGAGCACTGGGTGTTGCATGGAAACCAATTTGACAATAAATTATTAAAATAATAATAATAATAATACCAACCCCAACCCTAAAATTCTCTGCCCATCAAAGTGGTCCCCAGGAGGAGCAGGGAACTGGTCCCTTCTGGGTTGTTACCACTGAGAAGGTCACTGCCAACGCCCGTTTCAAGGTCGGTGGTGAATCATTCAAGAAAATGTCTCCCTCCTTTATTTCTCATTTTGACCCAAAACCTTATCCCTCGACTTAGCATCTCCATACACTGTCCCGCTGACATTCTGCCCTTCTCGAACCCTCTCTGACCTTGCGGTGAGCATCATCTGCCTGCCGAGTCTCAGTCTCCATCACGGAACGGGCTCTGCCCGGTCCCCTGGGGCTTGGGTGAAGCTGTCGATCACGTGGCCTCCCCCCCGGAGAATCAGGGCGGCCCATCCTTCTGTCCACAGCGACTGGGCCAAGGGGAAGGCACGTGACCGAGGCTGGACCAATCCCGGCCCACGCATGAGCTTCGCTTGCTCTACAGGGGAGGGGAGAAGCCTGTTCTTTTTGGAAGTTTGTGAACTGACTGTAAAAACCACGTCAGCCCGGAACCGCTGGGGGCCGTCTGATCTACCAGGAGGAGGGAACCCTTGAGAACGAAGCCAACGCGGGAAGCGGAGCTGAGAGAGGAAAGGAAAACTGAGCCCCCGTTCTAGGACTCGAGCCTCGGGATTCCGCGGCGCCCGATGCCCCCGCCCCTGTGCTTTGCATTTATGTGAGTCGATACATTCATTTTTTAGCCTAAGCTAATTCGGGTTATGTCTTGGCCACTGGCAACTGAAGGACTTCTATTAAATACCACCCTCAAAGGATTCATCAGCTAATCGTCTCATGCAACAGTGGTCTATTTGGTACCTACCTCGGGCCTGGCACCGATGCGCTCTCCGCCTCAATGAAGGTAAGGATTGAGATTTACCATCCTAGGATATTTGGAGTAACAGGACCTGGGCCCTGGGGGCAATTTATAAAGAGAAGCGTCCAACAGGTCTGGGTCCAGGCCCAGGCCCGGCTCCCAGGAGCGGGTTTGTGACCACCGTCACCACAGCAGGGATCACGCTAGCAGGGAAAGCTAATCGAGTCTGTGGCAACAGGTTCCGACGGTGGACACTGCCAGCTCGATGGCTGTTTTCCTTGGGACAATGACAAAATCAAGACAACGGTTGCGTTTCTGCTGCTGTGAGTTGGTTCTGGAAGACGGGCAGCGTGGGGGTGGAGTCGGCGGGGGAAGGGGAGGAGGAAGCCTGGGAGACCATGAAGGATCCCACTTCCAGAGGAATTTGCCAGACGCTAAGAATCGCTCCGGACCCGGGGACAGACTCTCTAAATCCAGATCACCCACGGCGTTCTGCTTCTCTAAGGTGTCTCTCCTGGAGCCTATAGTCTCATCTGTAAAGTGGGTGTATAAATTCCCTACCACCTAGTCCTCGGGGTTGCTGAAAGATCAAAGGACATTCTGTGCAAATGGCAAGGACCAGAGCTTGCTGGCCTGGGAGAGCAGGTACCCGATGGAAGGAGTAAAATCCGCACTGTGGGGTGCTTGCTGCGGCCAGACGGGTGACGAAGCGGCACAGAACAAACCAGATTATCTTCAAGGAGGCGGCCGAGCGAGGAGAGCACGGCTGTGGGTTTTGCAGAAATGACTCTTGGAAGGCAAGTGCTGCGGCGTGCCCCGCGGAGACGCCAGCTGAGGTGTCTCCACTTCACTGCGAGATTGCCCTCAGCCGAAGGCGTCCTTACCGGCCTGGCGGTGTGGCGGAGCGCGCGCGTGTGTAGCGTGCGGCCGCGTTCGCTCTGTTCAGGGCCACGTGAAGCCAAGAGGGCGGACGGGGCTCACGTCCAGCCCACGGTCTGCCTCTCTAACGGTGTGCTCTCTGCTCAGAGGGGGCGCCGCGTGGCCTGATGGCGGATCCGGGGATGAAGACACAGGAACGCACACAGGCGTACCGCAGCGGGGACCTGTGTGAGAACGTTAGGACGGAGACATCTTTGGGGACTAGGCTTTCTAGCTTCGTTCTTCACTGATTTGTTTTCTAAGCCCCAACACGAGGCTTCTCGTTTCTTTTTTTTTTTTAAGTTTATTTATTTATTTTGAGCGAGAGAGCGAGCGAGCACACACACGCAAGCGGAGAAGGGGCAGGGAGAGAGAGAGAATCCCAAGCAGGCTCCACGCGTTGGCACGGACCCCAACAACGGGCTTAATCTCATGAACCGTGAGATCATGACCTGAACCGAGATCGAGAGTCATACGCTTAATGGAGTCACTCACATGTCCCAAAAGCTTCCCGTTTCTAAAACTAAATTTCTTTTTATAGGACATCTGGACTTTTTACCCAAACACACCAAAGGACAGCCTCTAATCAAACAGATCCATTTAGAGCAGGGGTGACTTTGTTTTAACGAGCCACTCACTCTCCTTTCGTGGCTAAATTGTAAAGTGCATAATCTGTCCCTTCTGCCGTCCTGTGTCCCTCATCTTCCTCTCTTCCCTTTTGATTCCCAATGACCCTGAACCTCCTGCCTGCCTCCACTTGAACCATGTGGGATGGAAACTTAACTCTGCCTAAGCAGAGAGAGAGGTCAACGCCGCTCTGACAAGAGGCAGCCTGGCACATTCCGTTCCAGGCTTTCTCATGGTTTCCTCAAATCAGCGTTAGGCATGTGGAGAACAGGGACTGTATCTTGGAGTCTCCACGAGTATCTGTGACAGGAGTCTCAACAGAATAGAACTGCTTCTATTTTTTTTTTCATGGGCGATTGTTAAAATTTTTTGTTTATTAACTTTCGAGAGACAGAAAGAGACAGAGTGTGAGTGGGGGAGGGGCGGGAGAGAGGGAGATGCAGAATCCGAAGCAGGTTTCAGGCTCTGAGCTGTCAGCACAGAGCCTGAGGTGGAGTTTGAACCCACAAACCATGAGATCATGACCTGAGCTGAAGTCGGGCACTTAGCCGACTGAGCCCCCCAGGCACCCCTAAAGTGAGTGATTATTAAACAAGCACTTAGCACAGTTCCAGGCACTGTGCTGGCTGCATTCCCAGGAGACCTTCGCCATCGCCCTATTTCACAGAGAAGTAACCTGAGAACATTTCTTTGGTTTTGTTTTTGTTTTGTTTTTTAATGTTTATTTTCAAGAGAGAGACAGAGCGCGAGCAGGGGAGGGGCAGAGAGAGAAGGAGACAGAATCCAAAGCAGGCTCCAGGCTCTGAGGCATCAGTACAGAGCCCGAGGCGGGGCTAGAACTCACAGACCGCGAGATCATGACCTGAGCCGAAGTTGAAAGCTCAGCCGAAGGAGCCACCCAGGCGCCCCACCTGAGAACATTTCTTAAACAGTAGTTTCCCTGTGCTCTCAAAGAAAAACTGAGTATGAAGGAAGCTCCCAAAGTGCAATTCACGGGAGCTCCTAGTTCTGGAACGTTGGGGTGGGAGTGCTGGGTGGTGCCGAGGTCACCTAACACATTCGTTCTCCGGCTGGAGAGGATGAGGCCCAGGGAGAAGCCTGCGGTGTTGGAGGGGCGCGGCCGAAGGGGCTGGAACCCTGCCTGCTGAAAGCACAGAGAGCACGGAGAGGCCAGCGCCGCCATTCATCACGCAGGGCCCAGAGTGGCAGAGAGAGACGGCTTCTGCACGGCAGACCTCCTAGAACACACGCGCCAGAGCAAGCACGGCGCGGGGGTTCGGGGCATCCGCCTGCCTCCTCCTGGCGGCCTTGGTTTGGTAATTAACCCCGCCGCACCCCAGTGTTCTCACATACAGAAGGGGAGCGACACCAATGCCTTCCTCGAGGCATTGCCTCGAGGGCGAAGTCGGGGAATCCGTGAAATGCTTAGCACGGTACGCGGTGCCTCCCGAGGGCTCAAGGCGTTTTGGCTTCTCTCATCTCGGTGGGCGAAACAAGGCTCTCAGTGCCTCGGTTCCAACGACAATGAACTAGGAGACGCTATTCCAAGGGCATTTCAGGCCAACACCGTTTTCTCGAGTTTTAGAGTCTTCAGGGAACGCCTTTAGAGGAAACTCGCTCCAAAGAGACTTTTCAGTCTCAGTGGAAAAACAAAGAATTCGGTGATAAATGGTGAGAATTAGAAGGGTCACTGGGGCTCAAGACGCCTGCCGGTTATTAGTCACGTGGCCTTAGAAATCTTAATAATGGGGGCACCTGGGTAGCCCAGTCAGTTAAGCATCCGACTTTGGCCCAGGCCATGATCTCACAGTTTGTGGGTTTGAGCCCCACGTTGGGCTCCGTGCTGACAGCTCAGAGCCTGGAGCCTGCTTCGGATTCCAGGAGGGATATCTCCCTCTCTCTCTCTGCCCTTCTCCCACTCACCCTCTGTGTCTCTCTCTCTTGCTCTTAAAAATAAATAAACATAAAAAAACTTAAAAAAAGAAAGGAAATCTTAATAATGGTCAATTGTCAATATTTATTGAATACTTCTTATGTGCCAAGCACTTGTAATGATATACATATATATACCTCCACACACATACATATTCTCATTATTCCTATCACATACTCACATACTCATTAAATTCTCACCATGACCCCTGGTATGAGGTGTTTTTCCTATTTAGTTTTCCAGCCTCAGTTTCTCCAATTGTGAGGGAGGCCAAGTGCACCTTGGGCCACCTTGTAACGGTCATCAGGAATACCCAGAAGACAAGATACGGAAAGTCCCAGAAAACAGCGAGGGTTGGTCACTGGTGCCAGATGTCAGCCCTTCTCTGCGGAGCTCGAGCCACAGAGAGGGCCCCAGTGGCTGGCTCTGGGAAGGACACCCCAATCCCGAGGCGTGGCACCTGCCTCGCGCGAACCAGCCATCAACACCATGTTGGCTTGGAAGCACAAATTTAGAAGAATGAGGACGTGTTACTTTTCAACACCTTCCTCTCTGTCCTTTGCCTCAAAGTCCTACTGTTCAAGATCAGAAGGGAAACATTTTCTTCAGAAATTGGTCTGAGCCCACTTCAGCTGTGGATTTGTCCCTGATGGGTTGTGCCAGACGACCCGAGTCCTCCAAGAGAGCCACCCGAGAAAGAAACTTCGCTCTCAGAGGGGACAGAATTAAGGCGAACGGACCTCCGTGTGAGCATGATCTGTTCCTCGCCAGGCCGCCTACAGCCAGCAGCAGCAGCCCAACCAGGAAAGTCATTGTGCAAAACCCGTGAAGTGCTTACTCACCGAAACGCAGGCCATTCGTTTGCCCTGGGCGTCGGATGATCAAGACGGAATCCCTGGTTTGAAATGCAGTGATGACGGAAGGGGTGCAGCCCAGGATGCATCCGGGAAGTCTTCCGTTTAAAAAGGCAAAGCGAAGGGACCATGAGAGTCCCTCCCTTCACTGTACTGATGTGGGAACCGCCTGGGCCGCACCCATGCTGCCATCACCCGGCAGGAGGGGCCGGGAAGGAGGGCAGGTCCGTGACTAAGAGAGCGGACCCACGCTGGGCTGTGTGCGAACGTCAGGTTTGAAGATCCAGGACTATGTGCTCACTGGTTAGCACTGTTCAGCTAGCGGGGTTACTTGGGCCTTCCTGCAGAGCTGGGTAAGAAGCAAAGCCTCGAGTGATCTAGCACCTATCTCAAGACATTCTACGGGAGCCGGCACCCTGAGCTTCTGGTGTAGCCCAGGGCTGGGGCGGGAGGCGAGTGGGGGCTCGGCAGGAGTCAGAACTAGGACCGAGACTGGCCTTTGCCATTATGAACTCAGGGGAAGCCACTTCCCTGCACTTGAAGTTTCTCCTCTGTGCAATGCCAACAGTAATGTCTATTTTACAGGATTCTTATTAATGGAAAATAAGATAAACTCTTTCTGAATAAGATAACTCAGTGACAGGTAAGATTTCCCAGACTTATGGATGTCCTGGGCCAGGAAAACCAAAAAGCATAAACCAACCCATCCAACCAAGAAAAAAGCCATTAAGTGAATCAATCTAGTATTGCCAAATACAAACATTAAAAAATGCCCTTTTGGCCTCGGCATCATGGGAACAAGGGCCATTTTAACACAGAAAGAATAGCGAAGTTGCAAGCTGAGGACAAAAGGACTCCTTTCCCCGTAGCTTTATGGAAAGCCCCCCACCATCCGCCATCTTGCCTCAGTCCAGAGAGCCTGCTGTGGACCAGGGCTCTCACGCAGTTGCTGGGAAACGACCAGGAGGCTGCACTCTGCACATGGACAGAGCCTGGGGCCTATGAGTGCCTGCCTTATTTGTGACACTCTGCCTTCCTGTTAAGGTATTTGCTGCCCATCCTCCACCCAGCGGCGGGCTTTGTGTGGGCAGGACCCAGATGCTCCACGGAGTAGGTGCTCAGTGAGGGCAGGCCGAACAGAAGGAAGAGCATCCTAGAGAGAGCAGAAGGCCAGTCCCAGAGACCATGCAGAGATCAAAACTGAATGGAGGGGAGCCAACAGCCCACCCATACCCACCATCCCATGCCTGCCACCCTCCAACCCCCCACATACTGAGGATTCTGTCCTTACGCTGCAGAGCAGACACAAAGCTCTGGGGACAAACTGCAACAATGATGTTCACGTCAAAAGAATATGAGTCTTCATTTTCAAAGGGCAAAGCAGAAAAGGAACTGGGAGGGAGCAAAGTCTCAGTTATGACTTTATTCACCATCTGAGACTGACACAGAAGAGGATACACCTCTGATTCTTGAACGAGATTCCTTTAAGAGCAATCGGAGGCTCAACATCCAATCCACAGGGCCAGCTACTGTTACTGTGGAACATTGTACTGTCATCCTCTTAACAGCTGACACTGGCTGAGCACTCACTCATACCAA
>PITB01033500.1:0-13980 GCA_004024585.1 Paradoxurus hermaphroditus | reverse complement strand
GATCCTGGAGCCTGCTTCACATTCTGTGTCTCCCTCTCTGTACCTCCCCTTCCCATGCTCTGTCTCTTGCTCTCTCAAAAATAAACAAACCTTAAAAAAGATTTAAACCTCAGATAATGCAGAAGTACAAAAAGAGCACCAAGTATCAATGAGTAACTAATAATAACGTGTAATATACGAAGAATGACCATGGGAATAACAGTAGCCTTCTCCATAGCAGCAGTTGTGGCATGAGTAAATGAAAACTGTCTTCATAATCTGAAAGGTAATTGGCAAAAAGCTTAGCATTCAATGGCAAATAATCAAGACTAGAGAGTGAAACAAACTTTAAAATTTTTTTTAATTATTTATTTTTGAGAGAGAGAGAGGCAGAGTGCAAGCGAGAGAGGATCAGAGAGAGAGGGAGACACAGAATCTGAAGCAGGATTCAGGGATTGCACCGTCAGCACAGAGCCTGACCCAGGGCTTAAACTCACAGACCAGGAGATCATGACCTGAGTTGAAGTGGAAAGCTTAACTGACTGTGCCACCCAGGCGGCTAATAGAGAGTGAAACAAACTTTTTAAAAATAAAATTCTGGGGCGCCTGGGTGGCTCAGTTGGTTAAGCGGCCGACTTCAGTTCAGATCATTTTCTCATAGTTCATGGATTCGAGCCCCACATCAGGCTCTGTGCTGACAGCTCAGAGCCTGGAGCCTGCTTCGGATTCTGTGTCTCCCTCTCTCTCTACCCTCCTCCTGCTCACGCTCTGTCTCTGTCTCAAAAATAAATAAACTTAAAAAAATAACTAAAATTTTGAGCAAAGTTACAATTGATCTTCAGTGAGAAAACTGTCAAAAAATATGTTACAAAATTACAAAAACTGAATGCTGAAGAAAGGAATAAAGGATTCCTGATGTTTTGGTGAGCAGAATAGATAAATGTGCAGGTAAATCTAAACAAGTGTTGAGTATTTAAAACAACAGTAAAATTAAAAGTTAATATGGTTCTCACTTTGTCCTGTCTTTCTTAACTGTCCTGCTTTCAAAAGCATTTTCATGTGAAAACAAAAAAAAACAAAACAAACAAACAAACAAACAAAAAAAAACATGCCATAGAGCGTTAGTATTTGAAACTTCTCTTTTTTAAAAGGCAGGAATAACCTGTGGAATCGTAGGTCTTCTTTTCATTAAACAAACCCAGTAGATAAGATAGATAGATAAATGTTGTGGAAGCTAATTCTATTTATAAATGTTACGCACAAAGTGACACATTGTTTGCAAAGATTAAAAGCAGAAACAGGATATCAACAGGATATTGAAAGACAATAAACTTAGCAGTCAGAGGAAATCAAAGAGAACTAGAAAGCAGTCTAAAATGGACATGGAATATTCACTGCCTTAAAACAAAATCCTCTTTTTAGAAGTGGATGATCTGAATTCTTTTCAAAGGCTTCCCAAACCGGGCATGTTGCTCCATTGTGAAAGCTGCATTGTTAATGAGTATGTTTGGCCCAAGAGGCTAGGTCCTCTGATGTACTGAAGTATTGCAACTAAAAGTCTATGGAGATCAAAACCAAGAGAAACCTGACCTTGTCCAGTTCTAAACGATATAAAAAAGAACAATTTCCTTTAATCAAGAAACTTCAAGTTAGTGTGACCAATAGTATATTGTTGATGCTGATAGTTTTCCCAAATCATTAAGAGCAGAAAACAACATACAAGTCAGACTGAAATTATGGTAATAGTAGTATTTATAGCAGACAGTTTACAAAGTACAAATATAGCTTCTCCAACAAGTTCTGAATTCTTGAGTCCTCACAGTTGAATTAGCTACTACCCTGTCAGCGATAACCAAGCCATTTCTTCAGACCTCTCTCCTAATACTTATGTTATTGTGTAATTACCAGTGTATGCGCTGACAACAAAATCCATTCAAATATTTTTATGAATCAAACATGATTATGTTAAAATTTCCTAACAATAAATACGTATGTATTATTAAGTAGTCTTTTAGTTTGTACATTTTTATTAGGATTTCCAAGGATAGAACTTTGAGAGCAGAAATTATGCTTATTAATATGTCTGTGTTGTCTTGTATTTTGCAAATGCCTATATATTTTAGTACTTCAAAACCCATGTATATACACACACATATTTTCTAGCATAAAATAAGTGTTCAAATTGTTCAATAAATATTCATTAAATGAATATACATGAGTACTTTATGATTAATGGGTATAATTACCTGTTGGAGATTTCAATAAGATAGTTGTTTGGAATTGCAATAAGTCAATTGAAGAGCAGAGATATTTTAAAAAGGTGTTTCATTTGAAAGTTTCTTAATTGTAATACCTCATCATCCCTAGTAGAAAATTTAAGTTTAACAGATATCCTCTCTGCCCACTTCAGTGTATTTGTTTCCAATCCATTAATTCTAACAAATTAATATAAACACATTTATATATTAAAATATTGAGAACACTATATATTATGAAGATAGGAATTACAAGTTATTTACAATACCTTTGTATCAGTAACCTCTGAAGTAGGTTTCATTTTAGGGAAGGACATATTTTATTCCGTATGATTTGTAATGTTCCTATAATATTTTTTTTCATGATGTGTATCCTAAATGCTTATAAAATGCTAATAATTGTTCTCATTGCAAATTCATTTTCTTCAGAGAGAAGAAATGTTTAAGCTACTGATTCAATGAACCTAACATATGTAAACAGTTTATTTTTATCATTTCATGAAAAATTTAACTGAACAACACAGAAGGCATTTAGAAGACACTATCTGAGAAAGGTTTCATTATTATTATAAAAATATTTATATAGAATGTGTAAAACTAACAACTCATGCAATAGTGTAAAATTAACATTTAAATACATGTTGTATTAGCCTATATTGTGAATGCTTTTGAGGTTATTAGGATGGACCTGGTATCAGACTTTATATTCCTATCATATTTTATGATAAAAATCAAGTTCAAAGTGTGTATATATGTATGTGTATATGTATGTATGATTATGTATAGATTTAGGTAAATATTTTGAATTTAAACAAATGATAAATTAATGTTTATAAACTATTATAACTTTTTTTGTTCTTTTGAGAGAGTGTGCATGGGGGAGAGGCCAGCGAGAGAGGGAGAGAGAATCCTAATCAGGCTTCTTACCCAGTGCAGAGCCTGACACAGGGCTTGATCCTTTGACCCTGGGATCATGACCTGAGCTGAAATCAAGAATTGGACATTCAACTGACTGAGCCACCCAGATGTCCCATAAATTATTATAGTTTTTAAGTAGCATGTATTTACCAGTGATATTTTCATCCAGTTCATTATCATAGGGTAACCAATAGGTGTCAGAGGAAATAAGTTGTTAAGGTAGCCAGATTTTGATTGAAATTGAGGAATAGAAAGAATGAATATAGGTGAATTATTTGAAAAAGACAGTACTAGATAAAACATTATAGGGTGAAACTGAGTGTGGATCTGTTTTTTGTTTTTTTTTTTTTTGAGGAAGAGGATAAAAAAAATATAAAAGTGTAATGTTAAACCCAAATAAGAGAAAGTATGAGGGTGGAAAAAAGTCCTGTTGCTGTTGTTGTTTTCGTAGGTTTGCCTTTGGCTTCCTGAACAAAGCTGGTGGGAAAATGTTCGGTGTCAAAGAGTGAAGAAATAACAACGTCTCCATCATTGTATTGAGAGAATGTATTATGTTATTTATTCCTCAAAAGCAACTCTATGATCCTCACCAATTGTTCCCATTCTGTATATGAAAGAACAAAGACATTTTCTAAAACTCACACGAACAGTAAGAAACTCACAATTTCAAACCAGGAATTTCCATCTCTAGCTAGAGCTTATAGTTCAGTGAAACTGGAGGATTAAAAGTTAAATAAAATAGTAAAATCCTCTAATATTTAAGCTAAAGGAAATTTTCTTGATTGTAAGTGTTGCTGAGAATATTTTATTTCTATACAGATGATAATTCCTTCTCAAATTTTTCTCTGATGACTTCCAGAAATCTATTTTTTTTATTCTTCTATTCTTATTTCTTATTCTGCTTTTAGGAATATATTTCAAGGATAATATTCTTTGAGCTCTTAACTTCACTCATGCAATGTTGCATTATTGGACCCAAAAGCTCATTAATATAGGCCAGACATTTCTTGCCTGGTGGAAAGGGAACATAGTTCCTCCGGGATATCGCCTGGCGATGGTTCTCTATTGCCCCAGTCGGCCTCTCTTGTTTCCTGTGTCTGGCAAGGCTGAATCTACTCTGTACTCACCCTTTGCAATGTGTTGTGTGATTAGACATAAGGCCAGTTATACATAAATAGTATTGTCTTCCGAGACGTGTTTCTTCTTCTCAGATATGTATCCTCACTGACTATTTTACATACACTTGAGACATAAGGAATAGCATGGGAATTAGTATAATTTAAAATAAAGAGTTAAGGGGCACCTGGGTGGCTCAGTTGTTTCAGCGTCAGACTTTGGCTCAGGTCATGAACTCATGGTTCATGGGTTCAATCCCCATGTCCCAGCTCTGTGCTCACAGCTCAGAGCCTACGGCCTGCTTCAGATTTGGTGTCTCCCTCTCTCTCTTCCCCTCCCCCATTCACACTCTGTCTCTCTCTCAAAAATAAGTAAAACATTAAGAAATAAAAGAGAGTAAAAATAATTAAATATAAACAAGAAGTATATCCATGGAAATCTATAAAAATGTGATGAGTGTCAAATAGAGAACAATATATTTTCCCAGAATTAAATCCAAATTTCACATTGGTGAGGAAATCGAGATTGCATACAATTGTTAAAATGTTATTAGAAAAATATACTTGCAGAGATGCTGTAATGTGTGTGTCTTAATTTTTGATTTGTCTTTTTTCCCCACCTTCTAATTTCTGTTCTATCTACCTACTGGCAATACCTTACTCTTATTTTACTTGCAAGGCTTCTAGTCAGTCAGTGTCTTCCTGTGTGATTAGACCAATTTTTTGTACATATTGAATTTTGAGATGAAGCCGGCATCTGAGCTGGTGAAAATGACTTCCCTGCACATGGATTTTAGACACAACCCTTTGTGTTCGTTTCCTAGTGGCTTAAAACAACACATACGTAACCTCTAACATCAAACAACCCCTAACTTTCTTCAGGTCAGAAGTCCTAAAATACAGATACCAGTGTTCTGGCAGGTCAGAATTCTAAAATCAAGGTTTCATTCTTTCTGAGTCTAGTGGAGAATCCGTGTCTCTGTCTTTCTCAGCTTCTAGAGATATCTGCATTCCTTTGTTTGTGGCCCTTTCTTCCATCCTCTAAGCTTTCACTCCCTTCCTACCTTCTTTTATCTCCTCTTTTGTTTGGACTTTCTGACCTCCGTCTTATTAGGAACTCTGATGAGTACACGGAGCCTGCCAGGATGATCTGCTCATCTCAAGATCCTTACCTTAATTACAGCTGCCAAACTTCTGTTGCTCTGTGAGGTCACAGAGCGTTAGGAATTAGGACACGGATACCTTTGTCTGTGTTCGCAGGAGGTTTCTGTTTGCCACACCCTTATCTGGGTTTTTCTATAGCTGTTTTTTTGTTTGTTTGTTTGTTTGTTTGTTTTTTAATTCTCTGTAAGTTTTTTCCCTTTTTGACTCAGAACCCAGGCCCTGGTCCAGTTATATTGCAGATAGAATTGACATGCCATAATGATACAAAACATGCTAACCTATATGCATAATTGCAATGACTACTTTCTTCTGATGGAGCTGTGAATAG
Source organism: Paradoxurus hermaphroditus (assembly GCA_004024585.1). NCBI lineage: Eukaryota > Metazoa > Chordata > Mammalia > Carnivora > Viverridae > Paradoxurus > Paradoxurus hermaphroditus. Next base: position 8,221 of record PITB01033500.1, on the reverse strand, counting down.
GACGGACATTCAGAGTCCAGTTGATTCTTTACTAGAACTTTTTTGATGGTTCGTCGGTATTGTTTGTTTATTTTTGTTAACAAGACTGGCCAGTTATCTGCTTCTCTGTTTGTCTGATTGCTTCCAGAGATGAGAATTGATTTGATAGGGAAGCTTTCAGGCAAAAAGAAATGACATGCAGGGAAACAAGGATGCATAAATAGTGTGAAACTTTCTGGGACACATGAACTGTTTGATACCATTGTCCTTTGGAATGTAGGCGATCACAGCCAGATATGGAGAGTTTGAGAGGTATAGGAATTAGAACTAAAAAGTTGGAGTATTCTAGCAGCATTTTGGAGAGAGTATTTATTTTTTAAATGTTTATTTTAGACAGAGAGAGAGACAGAGCACTAGTGGGGTAGGGGTAGAGAGAGAGGGAGACCTAGGATCTGAAGCAGGCTCCATGCTGTCTGCAGAGAGCCCAACACAGGGCTCGAACCCAGAAGCTGAAGTCTGATGCTTAACCGACTGAGCCACCCAGGCACCCCCGATGACAGTATTTAAATCATGCACCATAAGAGAGAAACATTAAGTCCAGCTAGAAAAAATAGGATAGTACTTAAAATAAATGCAAATTGCCAAATAAGTGCATTAATAGCCATAGGAAACGAGATGTAGTCAGTGTAACACCTTGTTGAGAAGAGACATTGCCAGGATCACACTTGATCTTAACCAAAAGGTCGAGAAGCAATGAGACATTGCCAGGATCCAGTGAGTTGGTGCCTGTGAAGGAAGGAGGGGTTTCCGTACCTGTTTTGCCTGTTTTCAATTGGTTCTATACACGGGGGTTGGACATGTACAAGGAAAGCAGTTAAAGGGTGAGGGCACATAATGAGTTAAGATTTTATATGTTTCTTAGAATTCAGCAAGCATCTTTTAAGACTATGTCATAACAGTTCACCTTTTTAAACACAAATGCTAGACCAATTGATAGAAGTGTAGTTGATTGATTTTGATCAAAGCATTACTCTTACGATTTTGGTGACTAAGACACAAACATGTGAACTAGATGGTCAAAGATATGGGCTTATAACGAGCTGACAGACAGTATACAGGGGTGTCAGTCTCCTAAAGGGAGGGCGCTAGCATATCCCTTCAGGATCTGAGTTCAGTCCTATGTGTTCCAGTCTGTAACCCGTCAAGTTGTCACTTAAAAACAATAAAGTTGTCATAGGCAGGTTTCGGGGCGATGAAAAGCAGGGAGGCTTGGGACATTATATTACAGAATAAAGAATCCACCATCTTTGCCTTGTTTTTTAAAAAAAATTATATTTATTTTTGAAAGAGAGAGAGTGCAACTGAGGGAGGGGCAGAGACAGAGGGAGAGAGAGCGAGAATTGCAAGCAGGCTCCGCACTGTCAGCATAAAGCCCTATGTGGGGCTTGAACTCATGAACAGTGAGATCACGACCCGAGCCACTCATTAACAGTTAAGGAAACATCCCCAATTAATTCTGACACACCATTAATGAGAAGATGCTTCTCAAGTTTAGAAATATTACCATGTGAATTAAATGATGTGTCCTAGAATTGATGAAATAGATTGCAACTAGTCCTGCCAGCCTGAAGAAATATTTATTCCCATTAAAGGATACATCCATATCTCTGCTCTACAGCGTTAAATATAGATCTAACACTGGCAGAATTGTTATTTCTCTACCTGTTCTTTGGGGGTAGAAGCTTTATAGTCATGCCCCCAAACAGTGCCCCATAGCATTGGTCTTTTTTATACCTGTAAGAGCTTAGACTCAGGTAAAGAATCTTCACAATCTGTTTTTCTTTTGGCAGCTCTTGACTATCCGTCGTTGCTCTGTAGACTAGCAGGCAAGGAGGAGAGTCAAACGAAGCTTAGACTTCCAGTTTCACTAGGTTTAAAGAGCATGTAGTAGCTATGTCAGTGATACATATTGTTTTAATGAAGCGGGCAAGGTAGCTCACATTTCTTTGTTCCTTGACTAAAGTTAATTCAGATCTATAGCCACCATCCCAGAGGACTGAAGGGAAACTGGTGTTGAGTATAACTGGGGCTCTCTCCATAGGGTCATGTAAGAATATGACACGCTTATGTGACATCTATTGAAGAGTGAAGGCCTCTTACATTTAGTTCATCATGGTTGCCATACATAGCCACTTAGGAGAAGCTGTCGAGCTCCCTAAGATAGGTGATATTTTCTTCCAGCCCAAGCAGAGATATGTGACTCTCTTCCTGCCCACACACTGGTAGTCTTTGCCCCCAGGGAGGGGGCCGTCTCTGACATTTCATACAATGGCTCAATTAATTTAGATGTTTCACAGAAGAAAAGCAACAATATGTTCAGGTAAATTTCATTTGGGCCTGCAAACATCCTTAAACAGATTGTGGGGTGAGAAATTGTAAGCTAGTATCTCTGGAACATTTATGGAAGATAGCTTTCTTCAAATACTTGAAAGATTACCAAGCAGAGGAGGGATTCACTTTTATTCTACGTATTCCCAGGAGTAATATGAAATCATTTGATAGATTTTCTTTAAAGACCAGGCTTAGTTTATATAACAAGGACATTTAGAAGTTAAAATTCTCAGTGATGGGGTGACCTGCCCGGGTAGTAAGTACAGTCTTTGGACGGAAGGATCTCAAGATCAGTTCCGTAAAGAGGTATTCAGTGTCGGATAACATATGTATTACGTATCAGTATGTAGTAAATACTGTTTTAGGTCTGGTGACTACAGCTATGGAAAAAGTTTTCATGGGATGGAAGTCACATGGATCATTTTTCTAGGTTATCTTTCTAATTTGTAGGTTCTGATTTTTTATGTGGACAGATCGGTTTATAGCTAGCAAATAGAATACCTTTGGAGAATTGAAGGACAGTTGGATTGTGGTGGTGTCCTACTCAGATGTTAAGAATATCTAATTCATCTTTAACCCATCCTTGATTTGTTTTTCTGTTTTGTTCATTGCTATCACTACCCTTCCATTTTAACCAGACTCCCCCCACCCTGATGCTTTTTTTTTTTTTTTTTTTTGGAAAACCTGTCCTATCTTACCTGTCAGCTGCCCAGCAGATTGCAATGCAATGCAATGAACAATCTCTTCACAGCAGTTTTAGCATCATTTGTAGTATTAATTCTTTGGGAAGATATGCCTCTCTTATGGGCTACTTAGGTGGTCACTTAACAGGCTATTGTCTCTGTATGTTGTGTGTTTGTTAAAAGCTTAGGAATTGCTGTTGCACCAACCAACAAATATCTATTTTATGTCTTTTTTGTAACTGTATCTGATAGAAAAGGGTAAGGATTCCTAAGTTATTGATTACTTTGCTGTCCGAGGTTTTAGTCTATTTAAAATAAGTCCATACATGAAAATAAGTATAAAATTGAAAAAGGATATTTAATATTTACTTATTTTTATTCTCACAAATGAATATAGAGCCATTTTAGTTACAGTATCACTGGTAAAATGAACTCAGTTAAAGGTTTATTTCTTATATTGAATCAACCAAACTTCCTGGTTATATTTAAAAAAAGAAATCTTTCAGTTTTAAAATTTCTGCAATTTGAGAGTTTATCATCCAACAAAACTAGCCTGTTGTAAATCAGAGATATAAAATCGCGAAGCCTGTGAAACGTTGTGTCAAGCATGAAATTAATACTTCTGAGACACTTTTATGAGAAATATATTAAATCCAATAAGTTGCTTTGTTCCAGAACCCTGCAGACTTTAGTGAAATAACTATAAATTTATCTCTTTTAACTAAAAAGAAATATTCATATTAACATTTGTATGCCGATAAGTTTTAGTGTACAGTACTACTTGATTTCAAAAATCTAAACATGATTAATTTGTGTTTACAAGTCTTGTTTCCCTGAACTGTGTACAGTTATCTCATATCTTAGAGTACAAACTTTTTATTCTCTATTATATCACTTTAATTCTTAAACTTCAAAGTATTTCATTGTTTTGTGATTTAACTGTATGTAGTATGTGACATACAACTGGCATAAAACACATCCTGATTATTTCACTGTAATATTCTCTAAAGTTTTATTTTCTTTCTCCTTTTCCTTTCATTCTTTCCTTCCTTTCTCTTTTTCTTTCTCCAAAATTACTTCCAAAGTTTTGTAATTTTTATTTTGTTCTTTTTCTCTCTCTCCTAAACAAACTAAATCCTTAAATTTGGCATTAAAAGTTTATTTTAGGCCAATTTCCAGAAAACTCCAACTATGATATTTATTATACCAACAAATACTTGTTGGTTTCTTGACATACACACTGAAGACCTAGTCCCTTTTTTGTGTTTTTAAAAAATGTTTATTAAGTTGGAAGAAATGCTGTATTTTTTTTAATGTTTAATTCATTTTGAGAGAGAGAGAGAGTGGAAGGGAGGAGAGCAGAGAGAGAGAGAGAGAGAGAGAGAGAGAGAGAGAGAGACAGAATCCAAAGCAGGTTCCATATTGTTAGTGGAGAGCCTGATAGGGGTCTGATCTCATGAACCATGAGTTCACAACCAGAGCCGAAATCAATAGATGCTTAACCAACTGAGCCATCAGGTGCCCCTGAAATGTTGTAATCTTGATTTAGTGTTTGGGTCCATGTAGGGAAGTGTTATGGAGTTAGATGCGGGCTTCATAACCAGACTCTCTGGGCTGAAATTTTAGTTTTAACAAGATGAACTTAACATTATCCATGTTCAGTTTCCTTATGTGTGCATAAGAATAGTAGTATTACCTTACTCCAAAGAGGAATGTGCATGCATGTATATTTTTTGTTATATGTATCTTTATATTTATATAGCTATATGTATACATTTAGATGATTATGTATGCTTGGAATAGTATATTAAGTATTCACATTTTATTAATAATGACTTTTTATCCCTTCAACTTCACCTCTTTCTTTTCCTCCATCCTGTTTCCCCTCCATGTCTTTTTGCTTGCTCCTCCTTTTCCTCTTTCTCTTATTCTTTCTCTTTCTCCTCATAGTTCCAAGCACATTAATAAAGTTTTATCACATAAGAGTATATAGGTATTTGTGATAGAAAAGCAAGTTAATTATAGCAAACAATATTCATGACTTTAGAGGACATTAAAATGACTTTCAAAGCTAATGAGTGCCTTCAAAATAAACCGGCAGTCACCATGAGTCTTTTATAGAAAGACTACTGTCGGTGAGACATGCTAATAATCCTGTGAGACAGGAAACGGGAAGGGCTAGAGAAATTAAAATAAGACAGGGAAATTGACCATATGTCCTGGCAACATCTTACAACTGTTTCAGCTTCATCATGTTTATTTTATTTCTTCGTATTGTGGGGGCAGATTCTAAGTTGGCTCTCAAAGATCCTCTTGCCATTTGTGTCCTTCTAAATCCCCATTACTTGAGTTGTGGGTGAATTTACTAACTCACTTCTAACGTGCCCAATGCAGTACACGTGTTGATGTGTTGTTTCCAAGATTAGATTACAGAAAACACTGTGGCTTCTATGTCATTGTTGTGGCTTCTTGCCTACCCTTGGAAACATCAGCCGCCATGTTTTGAACTGCCTAAAGAGATGTCCGAGTGGCAGGACTAATCACTCTGGACTGTTAATAGCCAGTGAGGATATGCCTGAAGCTGTGTGAATCAACTCGGGAGCACATTTTCCAGTTTCTGTAGATACCAGTTGATGCCTTGATTGTGGCCTACCTAGTGAGAGAGACCCTGGGCTCATAGAAATGATGAAATAATAAATCTTTGTTGCTTTAAGTCACCAAGTTTTGGGATGATTTGATATACAGTAATGGACAAATAACACGCTACTGCTATATGTTTTCCTTGGCATTGATTAGCAGTAAAGTCCTTAAAAAGGGGAAATTCTGTGCGCTTTTGGCCAATGATGGTGAAATATGTAAGGTAGATTAGGTTCAGTAGGCTACCAAGAGCAGTGTCCCATGAGTGGGTCAGGAATTCATACAGTAGGTTACAAATGGCTTCTAATTGACATTAATCGAGTCGGTTACATTAAGATTAAATGTATTAGGATAGAATGGGAGAAAATCAACAACAACAACAAAAAGAATAGAAAGTGTCTGCTTGTTTTGGAAGTGATCAGAGTAAGTGTTGGGTGTGCATGAGTGTGTTAAGGTCCTGAGACCATGTGCGCATTCGGGAATTTGCTGGAAGGACTCTCAGTACCTAGAGACCGTTGTACTCCCACCCATGTTCTATTAACACAATCAACAAGGAGAACAGATGGATTAGGCTGAGTCTGGAGCGATCCAGGCACAGACTTCCTAGGTTCCCCTTGACCTCCGCTCTCTCTCCACACACACAGAGAAGTCACACAGGACACAGCCCTCAATCCAGCAGCAAAGTAGAGCGCCATGTGCGCGGCCCAGGAAAGCTTGCCTGACACTCAAGTCCAGGCTTTTGACTGGGGACGAGTCATGAAGGAGCAATGACCAAACCACTGTTGGAATTTCAGACTTCAAGAAAAGAAATCGGGTGTTGAGCAGCCCAGGCTGGTACAACAGCCAGGCTCCCAGCTGCCAGACAGGGGCCAACCCACAGCTGGGCTCTGTTGAAGCCAACAACGTCAGGCCAGCCATGCTCATGCTTTCCTGCACAGAGTGTATGTACATTTGACTGTTTTACAACAGCAGAGCCCTTCTCTTCATGTCAAGTCTGAAATGAAAAGATCCTTAATAATAGTCGTTCTTGAAGAATCGATCCATATTTCACCTCCGAACTTTTCCTCAATTTCTGAACTTATGCGTGGTATTATGTACACCTTGATAAGTGAGTGTGTTAGAGTCTTACAGTTCTTCTTCCTACAGTGATCATGGAATTCACTCTTCCAGCCAGATAACGTGTGCTCTTATGGCCTGTTGTTTTATACTCATCTGCCCCAAATGCTCTTAGAACAGACAACATCGTCACATAGGCTTTCCCTTTGAGTAGGTATTGGCACAGAGTGGCTTTTGCATAAATTTGGACTACTTGACTAATTTTGTAAATAAGTTTTAATGGAACATGGCCACCCCCATTTGTTTATGTATTGGCAATGGCTGTTAGCAATCAGCCTGAGTTGAATAGTTGGAATAGAGACTTCATGGCTTGCATAGCCAAAAACATTATTGAACAAAATTGCCAACCCCTGAGTTAAAAAACAGAGTGGCTTGCACAAATCTTGAATAAATTATTCAATACCCTTTGGTAATAAAAGATTGATAAAAGAAATAGATATGACAGTTGATAATAAAATTTTATTCCAGTACCGTTATTTGTTTTTCTCAGAGATACTTGTCAAGCTATTGTGATATAATGACATTTGTTTCTCTCAAAGCTTCCCCAGAAATATTAATATTAATATTAATCACTATTGGGTGTAGTATTGACTTAAGCCTTCTCTAAACCTAAAACCTAATATAAGCAATCTTTACACTGTCATCATAAGAAATAGATATTATGAGGAAATCACTAATGATCTGTTAAGAATTATTTTCTCAGAAATTCTGTCAATCCAAATGTCAGAAGAATATTTGGCAGACATAACCAGAAGTCGTAGAAAATAACAGATTTCTTAGAAGGAAATTTCAATCCTGGTGGGCTCATGAGTATCAAGAAAACTTTCACCTATCACTGTCACCCTATATGTAATAATAATAAAAAAAAAAAAAGATGGAAGGTACAGATCAGAGTTATATTTAGTGGCAACACTGATTAACTCTTGTGCATTAAAATTTTTCTGAAGATAAGAATAAGCCATTCCTGAAGCAAAGGGAATACTCAAAAGCTGTTCTGTGTGGAAGATTATGGAATTTATCTCACATGCCAGTATATCACAAACGGCATGCCATCCTATTTACTTACATTTTTATCACCAGACTCAATTAGGTATACCCCAAAATGAATACACTGAAGCAATATTTAAAAATTTTAATTGTGTATTGCTGCCTGCTAGCTAGCGCCTGAGACTCTGAAAACCTACTTTTGAGGATAGCAGGAAAATACGTTATAATGGGCTCAGAAGAAGGAGAGAGGAGAATGAAGTTGGAGGGATTAGTAGACAAGGCTTTTTTATCCAGGTTAAGACGTGATGAATCTTATCAAAACAGTTTAAGTAGCAATCTAAGGAATATGTAGGAAGAAAAGTTTGCAGCACCTGGTGGCAACTTACTTAATTAGAGCAAGTTGGTGACCAAGGGAGGAGAGTGGTTGC
>PITB01033499.1:0-13961 GCA_004024585.1 Paradoxurus hermaphroditus | reverse complement strand
TGTGACTCATGGAACATCTCAGTGGCTTCATGCCTTAAGCCCTGTGTCATTCTCCTACAAAGCCCATGACCTAATCTTACGGCTCTGCTCTAGGTTGTGAAGGAGATCAACTAGAAACTTGTTCAGGGAGTGCCTGGAAGTGATAGCCATCTGTTGCGTTCACAGGCCAGTGGTGAGCCCTGGCACGTGGCCGCGTCCAGCGTGGTAGCTAGCTGTCCAGGACTGGAGACGTGATGTCAGCGAGTGCAAGTCATCTCGGCCTGAAAAGTGCCATCACAAGTGACATCCAGACTGGTGTTTGACCGTCGCCTGGCCAAGTGGACACCATCACACTGATCTAAAATGTTTGCGTACCACTGAGTTTAGCGTTCTATGAATCTGCCAAAAAAATTTTTTTTAATTACTTGATTTTTCCCGAGAGCCACTGGAGGGCACTGTGAACCAGGGAAACAGAAGACGTGGCTCATTTGCTGTTTTCTTTTACAACCACCAGTGTCAGCACTGCAGGAAATCGAGAGTTCTCCTTTCAAGTCCCTAATTTTACAGTTGAGAAAGTTACTTTCACTGCCTGAAAGTTTACACTGCAAGGTTGCAGAGTAAATTAACGACGGAGGTTAGAGTTAGAACTGTGGCTTTTTGACTTTACATTTCCAGGTTGTTCTAAAAGTTTACATTAATTGCAGAATAATATAAATCGATAATTAGTAATTAAGTTGAAATAATTTGAAATATACATGAGTTGTTTTGGTTCTTGTAAGTTGCATCTGATGAAGTGGCACATATATATTATGCAGATTTTATGAGTACAGAATCCATATAACTTTTTGGTGTGAATTACAAAATGATAACCTTTCAGGATACCCAAATTGTGTTGGTATTGGGTCCATAGCTAGTTTTGGTGAACACTCTACGGGTTTCTTTCTTTTTCTTTTTAAAAAATATTACCTCGGAGGAACAGAGGAGGCTTGTGGTATAGGAAGACTCAGCACGCAAAGATTCCTTTCTTTATCCTGATTGTGTGTGTATGTGTGTGTGTGTGCACGCGCGCTTGTGTGTGCGTGTTTCTTAGGGATGGGGGGTTTAGGGGAAGGGAGGATGCCAAAAAATAATTTGACTTTTTTGAATCAAGTCTTTCGTACCTAGATTGGAAAGTTCTAATATCTTGTTGTTAGAATTAGGCAATGCAAGGTGCTTGGGTGGCTCAGTCAATTAAACAAATCTGACTCTTGGTTTCAGCTCAGATCATGATCTCGTGGTTCATGGGTTCGAGCCCCACATCGAGCTCTGCAGCCAGCAGCATAGAGTGTGCTTGGGATTCTCTCTCTCTCTCCGCTCCCTCTCCCTTGCTCTCAAAATAAATAAACAAACTTAAAAAAAAAAAAGTAGGCATTGTGTATGAAAGGTGGAATTTTTTGAGAATGGATGGGTGATTTAAAATAGTAATTCCTGGCCTATTTGGAAAATTCAGTGTTTGTCTCAAACATCCCTTCTTGTCCTTCCTTGTGCTTTTATATCCAACTCTTGTTATCTAAAGGATGAATTTTCTTGCATATTTTTGTTCCCCCTTTAGCTGGCTGGCTCAGGTTTGGTTTCGCCACCAGGGGGCAAGCGAAGAAAGGCAGAGTCAGTCTGACATTGACTTCATTGCTGCAAAGGCACTGCCACGAGGCTTTCCTAGCACACCTGTGAGGTTTCCTGTGTGAGTGTGCGTGTGGCAGGTGGGGAGGGGGGACGTGCTTCACTGTATTTTGAGTGCATAAAATTGCCACAGTTTTCACTTGGAGTCTTAGAAATCCTTTAAAAATGATTATGACATGGGGGCACCTGACTGGCTTAGTCGGAAGAGCTTGTGTGACTCTTGATCTTAGGGTCGTAAGTTCGAGCCCCACGTAGGGTGCAGAGGTCACTTAAATAAAACTTACAAAAAATTTAAAAAAAGATTATGACACAGAATAGCAGTTTCGATGGAAATTCTAATACCATGGGGCTCGGCTAATCTGCATATTTCAACCTCACCAGGATCCCTCTTCCATGCCCTGAGATTCAGTCTTAACCTATTCATCTAGCTACAGGAATGCTTAGGAATGTGATTACAATATGTTTGCAGAGACACTGCGCACCGAGATCTGTGGGAGAGAGTCTCGAATGCAGTATTTCTAATAATCAGAACCCTCTGTAGCTCCTCTCTCCCCAGCCCAACCTGTTTCTTATTGTGAAGGGAGATTCACTTGGAAGTTGCCTCCTTCACTATTTTAGAACATTTGTAACAACCTTTTATTCATTTATTTATTTAGTTCCGGTTTTAGCCAGATGTAATTGACATACAGCCCTGTCCCAGTTGAAGGAAGACAGTGTAACGATTTGATGATTTGACATATACACCTAGTGTGAAGTGTAGCGCACAGAACAAGTAGAAGTTTAGAAAACAGGAGCCCAGAAAATAAACAACTAATTAAGGCATTCTGAAATATAGACCAGATGATGGCAGAGAACAACTCTGTTTTAAGATGTTATTATTGGGTGAATGGTGAAAATAAATACAGAGTTGATCTTGCATTAATCAAGATATTGAAAAATAATGGGCAAAATCAACACTTGGGTTGGGCCGTCTGTTTTTCCACAGAGGCGTACGATTTCAGAGAGCCATTCATTCATCTGGAAGAAAATTTGACCGTGGAATTAGGAATACTGGCATTGCTTTCAGCAAGTATTCTGTTCTTGCCAGTGTGTGGCTTATGTAATTAATTTCCTCATATAATCCCTGTTTTTTAAAAAAACTAGATGGATAATGAAGTCACTTGATCTTTTCATGCTCATTGCAACATATAGTCATTAAAATATAACACCCAGGTAATTCCCCGTTTCCCTGGTAGTTCTTACTGCCTTCATCGCCGGGGGTATTTAAGAAGCCAGTTTTGCAATTGACCACCCTGGGCATTCTCCAAGACTCTGTCTTTCTAAGAATGTATTAGAACTGTTTTTTTAGATGGAACCTAGCCCCTATCGGTTTACTAGCTGCATACTATATGACTAAACCAATTTTTCAGATGCTTTGAATGGAGTGTAGAAGACTATTGGTTTACTGAAAAAGCAAACATGAAAACTACAAGCCTTACAGTTAACTCCTATCAGTTTACCTTTAATTACCTCCTGAAGTACCTGTTAATGACTCATCACTTATAAAAATAAATTATAGGTACTCTGCAACCCCATTTGTAGTTTCTTTACAGTTTTTTATTTGGCTGCCACCAGGAAAATGGGTGTGTGGCAAAAACGCGGACATGTGAACCAAATTGCTTGGTAATTTTATATGTTTAATAGGGTCTACTACAGGGCCGTGTGTCCACGGGGTTGAGCTGAGGTGGAAGACGCCTGCTGGCTGCCTGCATTGTGGTACACGACGTGCTCACTCAGCAGATAGGGCTGATTGGCCTGCGGTCCTGGTCTGTGGGATTTTAGATACACAATGGTGTTTTCATTTATGGCCTTTGAAACTGGTGTGAGTTTTCTGTCATTTCTCAGAGATAGAATAAGTCACAGTGAGTTTTAAACTCTTTTTTTCCAAGAAAACCTTTTTTTCAAATAAAATCACACATGGAAAGAAATTTCACCTGGTATCTCAATATATAAGGATGAAAGCAAAAGTACCCTTTTGTGGGGAGGGATAAGAGTCTTAGAACTTTGTCCACATATCTCCCATAGGGACGTAACCCTGACCTAGAGGGCGCCTCAGAACTCAGTGTGAAAAACCCTGAAATAGAAAATGAAATTGTTTTTGCATTTAAGTACTGTCTATCTTCCGCTCACTGTTTATCCTTGTTTAGTCACGTATGTGTATAGAAGCATTTATGTGCCTTCATGGGAACTAACTTTAGATCAGGAATTGGCAAACTTTTTCTATAAAGGGCAAGATAGTAAATATTTTCAGCTCCGTGGGCCATATGGTCTCTGTCACAGCTACTCCGTGCTGCCATTGTAGCGCCAAAGCAGCCACAGACATATGTAAGCGCCGAGCATGGCTGTGTTCCCGTGAAGCTCTATTTATGGACACCAAAATTTGAATTTCAGATAATTTTCCCATATGACGAAGGATTATTGTTTCGATTTTCTTCAAACGTTTGAAAACGGACAAACCATTCCCGGATTGTGGGCCACAGAGCTGTGACCTGGATTTGGTCTGTGGGCCAGAGCTTGCTGGTGCCTGGTCTAGTCCTTCGATAGGTATTTTTTGGAAAAAAAAGAAAGGAAGAAAAAAGGAAATTGTATGTGTTTAGCTAAAGTCCAGATAAGGGTGTTTGTAGTTTATTTCAGCTTTTCTGACAACCTCTTTCCCCTTTTCTGAGATTACCGTAGATTCTGCTTTGTGTCTCAGAGGCTGCTAATTCCAATACAAATGTTTTCTTGAGTACATTGCTAAGAGGCAGTTAAATATAGAGCAGGGTGGTAGGCCATCCGGCTTAGGTTTCAAAATGGCCCAACTGCTGTGTGTAAAATTAAAAAGCTATTATTTTCCATTTAATATTTGATTTCTCCTAGCGTCTTAGGTTTCCTTTCTAACAGACATTTTCTCAGGAATAGATGTAAAACTCAGGCTAGAGAAGTGGATGCCTTGGGCCCCTAGGTCTCCCATCCTGGGCACCGGCTCTTCTCACGACCTGAGTGTGTAAGGGCTGGAAAGTACAAGAAGAGATCTGCACACATGCACAGGCAGGCCAGAGCGCACGTGCTCGGGGACATGTCCGCTGAAAACAAGAGTACTGCTCTTCATGCATGCAGTGGACTCTGAGATTTGACATTCTATTTTCTCCTTCCTTTTTTGCTTTTCTCATTACCCCTGCCAGCCAATGAAATCAATGTGATGACTCATGAGGGGATGCCAGGTCGATGAACACAGCCTTACGTCTTGCATTGTTAAGAATTTGAATCTTCTCCTTACGGCTTTGCAAAAACAGTTAAGACTACCAAGCCAGGGCCGACACCTCCATTTGTGTGCATTTTATAACGACTGCTCTGGTTGTACCATCTGAGAAATCGATGGGACTGAGAACAGACTGAAAGAGAGAGGCTGGTAAGGTAGCAGTTGCAATGTCCACCAAGAGGTGGTGGGAGTTCTCAGTGAGGATATAGAGATGCAGAGGAACTGGACACTGTGGACATGAAGAAGGAGCCAGAAGGTAGGTGTGGGGTGGAGAAGAAGGCTGTCAGGACACAGGCTGAGTTTCCATGTGAGCCTCCCCTTTGAGTCTCCATGCCTTACCTATAAAGTGAGTAGCAGGGCAGGTACCCGACTCCTGAGTTTTGTGAAGCTTTCAAAAATGGTGAGATAGGGTAGACATTTCCCCTCTTGCCCGCAACTCCTCCTCCCCCATGCACCAGGCAGAGATGGGTCCAGATCTCTGCAGCTTAACTCTGGCAAGACTCCGAGCTCTCTACTGAACCCAACTCCTCCTCAGTTCCTTCACCTGTCATGTGGGAACAAGAACACTTTCACACAAGAGCTGTGAGGATTAAATGAGAGGATACTTGCAGTACCCTTAGTAAGGGCACATCCTAGGTTGTCGCAGACTATGAATCTGGAGTTCTCTCTTGTCCAGGAAGAGAGCGGATACAGAATTGAATACGAGAGAGGCTAATGTCTGGGAGGAGATAAGAGCCCTGAACAGGGGTGTCATCTCCGTATTTATTAAGTGCTTAAGATCTTACACAGGTGGTGAATGTGAAGAAAACAGTCAGATAGTAATCATTAACTTGTGTAAGAAGCAAAGGTTTTGGGGGGCACGTGGTGTTTGTGGTCAAGGTACATTGACACCAGATGGAAAGTAATTTCCTGCAGATGATGTAACAAGTTTTTTATGAACCCATTACAATTTCTCACTAAATAATCTTGGGTGCTTTTGCCCTGTGGTGGTGACTTTACCACCCTAAGGTTTTTTCTAACCCATTTAAGTAAGTATAAGGAATTCTTGAACCCATTTACCCACACTAGGCCATCTACAAATGCCAGGCCCCTCCCCTTTGAATCTTTTCTGTTAATAATGGCTACTTTAAAAAATCATTTTTATTACTGTTTTTTGCATCAGCTCTGTATTAGTCTGCCATAACAAAATACCATAGACTGAGTTGTTTAAACAACAGGAATTTATTTCCCACTGTTCTGGAGGCTGGGGAGGCTAATATCAAGCTGTTAGCGAGTTGACTCTGGGTAAGGGCTCTCTTCCTGACTTGCTGATGTCTGCCATCTTACTGTGTCCTCATATGGAGGACAGAGAGCCAGCTCTGGACTCTCTCCCTATTCTTTATTTTTTTTAAAAGTTTTATTTATTTAATTAATCTCTACACCCACATGGGGCTTGAACCCATGACCCTGAGATCAAGAGTCACACACTTGTCCGACTGAGCCAGCCAGGAGCCCCATATTCCTGTTCTTATTAGGGCACTAATCCCCTTATGGGGGCCCCACCCTCATGACCCATCTAAACTTAATCACCTCCTTACGCCCCTCCTCCAAATATCATTATATTGGGAGTTAGGTCTTCAACATAGGAATTTTTTTCTGGGAGGGGAGGCACAAACATTCAGTCCAGAACACTCTCTAATTTCTTTGTTTACATTTTTATAGGATTGCAAAACTGAAAGAGGGTTAGTGAGTTCCTGTATTTGCTCTTGTCAGATCCAAAAAGTCAAATCCCAATTTGTTTCTCTGAGTTGAGTGGCAGGTTTTAAAGACAGGAAGAGGGATTGAAAAGGAAAAGATACGGGGGTGCCTGGGAGGCCAGTCGGTTGAGCATCTGACTCTAGGTTTCAGCTCAAGTCATGATCTCACGGTTTCATGAGTTTGAGCCCCTGGCTCTGTGCTGGCAGTGCAGAGCCTGCTTGGAATTCTCTTTCTCTCTCTCTCTCTCTCTCTCTGCTCCTCCCCTACTTTGCTGTCTCTGTCTGTCTCAAAATACATAAATAAATAAACTTAAAAACTTTTTAAAAAAAGAAAAAGAAAAGGAAAAGACATGGAAGCAAGGAGAATATGGTAAAACCTTGGACTGCAAGTAACTTGTTCTGCGAGTGTTCCACAAGATGAGCAAATATTTCTTTTTCTTTTTTTTTTCTGAAGACCAATTTTACTTTTACCCATTTGCGGTAATATTTGCAATGTTAGAATGTATTTAAGTAATATATAATTAAGTAAATCAAGTAAGGAACCCGAAAGGAACTGGTCTTCTTGAGTTATTCACAGCACACATTAGAAATTTTGAGAGAACACACATTAACAACAACAAAAAAACACTGGCAAGCTCAAACGCACGTTTATATAAGATGAGCAAATATTTCTAATAAATTTTAACTTGATAAATAAGTGATATCTTCCAATATGAGTAGTACATGATGCCGGACACATGATTACAATTGAGCCAATGGTTCTTGAGATTCACTTTGATATATGAGTGCTTTGGATTACAAGTGTGTTTCCAGCAAGATTTATGCTCACAAACCAAGGTTTTATTGTACCTCAATTGATATAGCAGGTTGAAATTTTCTTCTGTCAGTAAATATCCATGCAGAATTTTGCATCTTATGACTTGTTGTGTATTCGCCTGTCCAGCCACCCCAAGCACAGCTATGTTCCCATAATGGTAATGATGTTTGGCAGTCATGGAGTGTGTGTGTGTGTGTGTGTGTGTGTGTGTGATAACTGCTGTGTTCTTTGAAGTTCACAACAACCCTGTCAACTGGCCCGTGTTGTTACGGTAAGACGCCGCCTCCACCCCTCAGAGTGATAAAGACCGGAAGCGTGGGGAACTGGGCAGACTTGCCCAGGATCACATCCCAAGTTAGTGACAGAACTGAGATGGAACATAGGCCTGACACTCAAGTCCCGTGTAATTGTCACATCTCACTACTTCCTACAACCTCCTGGGTAGTTGAGAAGCACTTGTCTACACCTTATCTTTGAGGCTGGATAACAGTTTCCTGTGTCAGCCTCCCATGTCCTGCCAGCTCTGTCATATTTGATCTTGCTGTTTCGTGTCTGAGTTTAAGTGTTGGAGAGATTTTAGGGGGTAAATTCTTTTTCCTTCTTCTAGGGAAGTGTCACCATTCTGTCCCAGTCATTTAATGTTCAATTATGTAAGACATTAGGGACAAGCTTATATTGGTTAGGGAATTAAAACTAATTCTTTAGCGCACTGACCAGATTTGTCCAAAATAAAGCATCTTAAAATTTAAATTTTGGAGGTGCTTTGGTGGCTTAGTCAGTTGGGCATCTGACTTTAGCTCAGGTCATGATCTCATGGTTCATTGGTTCGAGCCCCGCGTCAGGCTCTGTGCTGACAGCTCAGAGCCTGGAGCCTGCTTCGGATTCTGTGTCTCCCTCTCTCTCTGCCCCTCCCTTACTCATGCTCTGTCTCTCTTTCAAAAGTGAATAAACGTTTAAAAAAATTAAATTTTGCTTTCTTGAAATGCTATTTGAAGCAGAGACTTATGTAGGAGACTAAAAGAAATGGCTGATAGAAAACAATTTTTAAAAAAGCAAGACATTCAGAAGTCATTTTCTGATCCTAGCAAATATTCAGGATAAGTTGTCCATTCTCTTTTGAGGGTTGCATCTCAAGAATGTCTGCACATTTATGAAATCACATTCTTTTTCTAGGCTGCAGCTTCTTATGGTGTTTGGAGTTTGGGAATTGCTTTTGTAGAACCACTTCCTTCAGGTCAAGTGTGTTTATCATCTCAAAGCTCAGAATACAGGTGCCTGGACCCGGGCATGGCCACTTGGCCTCCACAATTCCGTTCGTTATGAGGAAGGACACAGGAAAATGCTGGTTTTCTTGCTTTTCATGAGCTGGGAGGCTGGTCTGGGAGAAGCCTTCTCATTCTCCTAGGCTCAGAAAAAAGGGTTGATGTGGGTCCCCAAGAGTTTCTTAAAGTTCCTGAATGGAGGAACTCTTGGGGCAACCCCCAGTCCCGGTTCCCAGACCTGGATTTCAATTTCAGCCCTGTACCTCACGGCCACTTAGCCCCTCGAATCTTTATTTTCCTTATGCAGCAGAGGGTGACAGACTCTGAGAAAAGTTTGGGGATTAAGAGTTTGAGGGTTAGTGAGAACAGTGTAGATGTTTCTCAGTGCAGTAACTGGCACAGAGTAGGTGTGCAGTGTAAGGGAGTTACGTTTCTCCCTCCGTGTGGCGCCAGGAGGAGTGATCCCGGGGGACAGAGGAGGCAGAGAGACCGCAGAACTAGCCAGTGAGTCAAGAGCAGGAGGCCAGCGGCCCCCGGGCAGCCAGGTCTGTCTCTGCCTTCTGGGGAGGTGCTGGCTTTGTGCAGGAGCCCAGCGAAGGCACCAGACGAGCAGGGCCACCCTGCGCAGAAGTGACCACCTGGACCCCAATCTGGGCTTCTCCACTCACGTCGTGAAAACCGGCGTGCAAACATCCCCGAGTTACAGAATTAGACGTTTCCGTCACGTCTCGGGTTCAGTGCGCGTTCACCAGTCCTGACTGCGGTCCGTTTTACCGGTTTAGCCTTCTCATGTGACTATGAACTTGGCGAGGACAAGGCCCGTGTCAGCAGCAGAGACGCACGGTCAGCGCCCTGCATGTGGTCACACAAGTGGCTGGCTGGGGAGTGAACGTGGAATGTGGTGCCTGACCCAGTTAATGCCTGGGGTACATATGTTTTTTCTTTTCTTATTTTAGAGGGAGAGAAAGTTTGAATGTGCATGTACCACGTGCAGGGGGAGGGGCAGAGAGAGAGAGAATCCTAAGCAGGTTCCACGCTCAGCTAGTTTTTTTTATTTTTATTTTTACTTAAAAATTTAAAAAAATATTTGTTTATTTTTGAAGGAGAGAGACAGAATTCGAGTGGGGGAGGGGCAGAGACAGAGGGAGACACTGAATCCAAAGCAGGCTCCAGGCTTACAGAGAGCCCGACTAAGGGCTCCAACTCGCCCACCCTGAGATCGTGACCTGAGCCAAAGGCAGATGCTTAACCAACTGAACTACCCAGGCACCCCTCTTTTTATTTTCTTAATTTATGTTTATTTATTTTGAGAGTTTATTTATTTTATGGGAGAGAGGCAGAGAGAGAGGAAGAGAAAGAATTCCAAGCAGGCTCTGCACTGACAGTGCATAGGGCTCGATCTCATGAACCGTGAGATCATGACCTGAGCCGAAATCAAGAATCAGATGCTCAAATGACTGCGCCACCCAGGCGTCCATGTTTTTTTCTTACTTTTAAGTTGTGTTTATTGCTTAATAATTGAGGGCTAACATAATACAGTAAAACACATAAAGTGCACTAACCTCAGTGTACAGCTCATTGATTTTTTATACACACACACACACACACACACACATACAGCTTACACGCATACATACACCATACATACATACCATGTAAAACCAACCAACCAGATGTAGAAATTCCCGGCACCCCTAATGTTCATTTTTAGAGCGGGGTGTCCGTATAATGTATCGTTCTAATAGTAAAATTCATTTACTCCGCTTTATTTTCTAAAACACTTACCACGTACATAGCATTATGCTACATTCCGAGGGATACCTACAAAAAAGAAGGTACATTCTGCCCTTCAGGAGCCTCCTTATCTGGTCTGCAAGACAGGACTAAACGTGAACTAATCCAGGAACTGATTGTTTACCGAAATTAGCACTGTAGACCAATGGTTTCTGGATTTTATACTTATATTTATTTTTTTAATGACAGAATCCCTTCTTCAAATTAACACCTCCCTGGGGCCTAACATGTAAAACAAACGAGCACAGGTTTGGGTTGAAGCTGGAGTAAGGAGCCCCTCCCCACCCAGGCATTAAGTCCAAAGCAGAAGATCCCTGTGGCTGGGCGGACGGGGAAGACCCTGGCATTGGGGCTGAATGCCATACACCCCGCGGTGGGGAGGCCAAGGCCGAAGCAGCAGAGGAGAGGGGCCTCCCAGTGCGGGAGAGACGCGGGAGGCAAAGGGGCCTGTGGTCTGAACTGGTGTCATTGAGAGAGCTCCTAGGAGGTTGGTCCTGCGGGAGGGTCCCGGGCAGGGAGTAGTGAGGACCCAGGAGCCGCACCCGCGACAGGACAGGCAGTGCCGAAGGGTGCAGGATCGCCAGGAAGAGAGTTACTCCACCCAATATTACATCAGGTTTCCTCGTGCATTTCGTTTAGATTTTGTTCCAGACAGAGATGTTGGCTATTTCTATTTCTTTTTAATTTTTTAAATTTACTTTTGACAGAGAGAGCGCGCACACGCGAGCAGGGGAGGGGCAGAGAAAGAAGGCAACACAGAATCCGAAGCAGGCTCCAGGCTCTGAGCTGTCAGCCCAGAGCCCAATGCAGGGCTTGAATTCGTGAGCCGTGAGATCATGACCTGAGCCCAAGTGGATGCTTAAGTGATTGAGCCACCCGGGCGCCCAGCTGTTTCTCTCTTTCATAGCCAGATCAAGCCCAGAGAAGAATTCGAGGGAAAGGAAGGGGAGTTCTGTCAGTGGTCCCCTGGGGCCAGGGGTGGAGACTCTAGGATATCAGGTGAGATCATTTCCTTGAGCCCTTTGAAGACTTCCAGGGCTGAGCAAATGTCTTAGGACTTTAAGATGGGAGTTGCAAGTAATGAGGACAGAGACTAAAAACAAAAAAAGGCACAGGAGGTGCATTTATATTTATAGAATTGAATGACACCACCATGGTGTGAGTACTCCTAATTATAACTGGAAAGGCTGTTAAAAGGCTCAAATGTACTGACTTTGTTTCTCCCAAGGCAAAGTGAGCGGTCATTTGCCTTTTGGGATGCCCTTCTGCAGGGGAAAAGGTTGTCACCAAGTGTGGGTAGATGACAGTCTAAATGGACTTTACCTGAGTCGTGCTTTGCAGCGACCCCTGTAGGTCAGCAAGGTGAACTAGCCCACACTGACCAAATGATGCTTTATCTGGTCCTGCGAGAGGCTCAGAATTTCAGAGATTCAACTTTAGAAAGTAATCATGAAAAATCATCTTGTTGTTGTCGACAGCAAAATGCCTAACATTTCTATTTGTAACTCTTTGACCACTAAATCCAATCGTTTTGTGATTTAGTTCTACAAATTGAACAGATTCATGACAGACATTTATTGAGTGTCTACTGTATACCGGGCACTATACTGCGAGGTCAAGACATAGCAGTGAACAAAGTTCTTGCTTTCGTGGAACTCCTATTACCGGGTAATAATTCTGATGTTTTTCTACAGTCTCATCAACAAGGTGGAATAATTGCTTAAAGCAACTCATTTGGCTGAAGTCTCAGTGGAATTTCAAGTGTGTAAAATTTAAGGAGGTGGTGATTTTAAGGAAAAAAAATATGTAAAGGTGAATTCCAGCTCACCATGTTAGTACCCGTGGATGTCCACTGTTCAGTGACATCGCGGCTCTTTTCCTCTCCCCGTCTTGGTGTTCGAGGAGAATTCTTGCTGAATTACTAACATATTTTTAAATATCTCATTTCATGCAGAAAATAAATAGAATTTGACAGCTAACAGCTAAGGCCAAGTATATACGTGGACAAAGGATATAAATATCAGTGATACAGAAGTGTGTCATCCATAGACCAGGAAGGTCTTGAGTGATTTTCAGATTTAAAAAAATGTATCTGTGAGCACTCTAGCCATTTATGTTTAACTGTTAAAGACATATCTTAAACCACTAAACGAGTGATACAAAGAAACATTACAGGGCATTAATGTGGTCCAGGGGCTAAAACACTCTTACTTTCCTAATTTCTTGAGGATAGCAAAGGAGCAGAAACACATAAACAAACAAGAGGAAAGACATTTAGTAAGTATCTTTTCGGAATTGTCCACCTCAAAATCAAAGTAAACATGTTAAAATAATCAGCACACACGTTACTCTCTTATTTATACAAAGCAAATGCTTCTTGGGGCACCTGGGTGGTTCTGTCAGTTAAGCATCTGACTTCGGCTCAGGTTTGTGGGTTCGAGTCCTGTGTAGGGCTCTGTGCTGATGGCTCAGAGCCTGGAGCCTGCTTCGGATTCTGTGTCTCCCTCTCTCTCTGCCCCTCCCCTGCTCATGCTCTGTCTCTGTCTCTCTCTCAAAAATAAATAAACATAAAAAAAAAAGAAAAGCAAATGCTTCTTGGAGAGGGTTATTAAAAAAATGCAACCCAAACTTATAATCCTTTCCTTAAATAGAAAATCGCCAGTATTAAAAAGAATAAGATTAATTATCCAATGTTTTATTTGGAGTTTTACTTCAAACCCAAGGATTCTTGGTTGTTTCCAAACTTGGTGCTAAGGAATTTTTCTGTTCCACATTTAAAAATACAGACCATAATTTGTCAGTTATTTTCACACTTCTTAAATTTTGCAAATGAACTAAGAACTGTGTATAATGTTAGCAGAAGAAAAGTACTTTTTCTGAAGGTCCCCTACAAATAAATTCCTGTTATTTTTTTTTTATTCAAAAGTGGAGACCACTGAATACCCTAGGTTGAGTGCTTTAAAGTGGTTTTTATTTTGTTTTGTTTTAGCAAAAAATCCGCTCCCCTCCCCGCATAAACAAAAACCCTAGATTTTATTGTTTGTATTTTAGTTACTGTAGGATAATAACATGAGAGAAGTTTTCAAAAAGGAAAAACCGGTCCATTACTGCATAATTCGTTTATTCCACATTCTTCATATGCCAATGTATTTTCTTTTCTTTTCTTTTTTTTTAATTTTACAATAGTTTATTTTCAAATTGGTTTACATATAACACCCAGTGTTCATCCCAACATGTGCCCTTTTTAATGCCCGTCACCCCCTCTCCCCCCGCCCTCACCCCCTCACTCTCAGTTTGTTCTTAGTCTTTGAGAGTCTCTTATGTTTTATCTCCCTCCCTCTCTGTGTCTTTTTTTTCTTTCCCCTCTTCCCCTCCCCCTGGTTTTTGCTTAGTCTCACAAAGTCCACCTATGCGTGGAAACATATGGTATCTGT
>PITB01033498.1:0-13956 GCA_004024585.1 Paradoxurus hermaphroditus | reverse complement strand
AATTTTTAATGCACTTTTGACTGCTCAAAAAGGATATTAAACATTAACATAATTTAATAGTTACACTGGCATTTATGAAACCACCCATTCATGAACAAATGAAGCACCGTGTGCTTTTTAAGTATTAAAGATTCAATAGTGATAATTAACTTGAATGTCAAAGAGGAAACTATTCCCAGCATATTCAGTAGAACCCCCCTATAGATCATGCAACCCAGATGCTGAAGGCTGTGGAAAGTTGCAGCCAACTGCTTGATCATCTGAAGAGAGGTCGGAAGACATAATGCTTTCATTTGTTCGGATCCGTCAGTTAGCCAGACATGTGGGATGCTGAAAAATCGGGCGATGAATTTGCATCCTTTGAGGCCACCGTTCAGTCCCTCAGGGAAAGATCTGTTTCTCAGGTGTCGACAAATCGGGAGTATCCCTGGGGATGCAGGATCAGGAACTACCCCGGGCGGGTGGCTCAATCTGGACAACCATCGCCACCACGTGACCTTTCGCTGCTGAGGTCTTCGAATTTGACAAAACCTAATTCAAAATAAGTAGCACGGATGATTTTTCACTACAAGGCATGCGTTGTCACTCCAGGGACCGACTTCGTTGATAAGCCGATCAGGAACTAACGCAGCATTTGTTGTTGTTTTCCTGCTTATAAAAGTGGATTTGTCTGAGGAATTCCATTTGGTTGGTGTTGAAGTTGCCCAGAGGATTCCAAGTTGCTAGAAAAGGAATTTATTGTCTTTGAAATTTTTAAGTGTATCTGTGTACTTTTAAGGAATTTTTGCCTTAAATCATCTAGTTTAACTGGCTAAAATGATCAAATTAACAAAGAGTTGCCAAGTGTCCACTAAGCACCCCTATAGATTCTATTGGTTCATTAATATTTACTTAGGTTCATAATTTCCCTGTAAACGAATAGCTTCTGCTCAAGGTTGTGATCTGTCTCACATCGGTGCCCTCTCTGCTGGTGTACCTGGTGGAACTACTTTGGCTTACAGGTTGTAGTTATTTATGCAATAATTCGTAATCAGAAATTGAAATTTATTTCAATGATCCTCAATGAAATAAATTTAGGACTGAACTGTCCTTTGGAAAATAGCTTTTTTTCACACTTACCAGGATGAGCACTGAGTAAGATATAGAATTGTCGAATCACTACGTTGTACACCTGAAACTAACATCACATTATATGTCAACTACACGTCGATAATAACATTTTTTCAAAAAGAAAATAACTTTTTTTCTTCTTTATGTGAAGGTAAAAGTCTTCATTATATATTGTTCATAGAAATATAGAGTTGAATGTGTACATTTCCCCCATCTCCACTCTCCAGATGTTACCTTGTTTACTTTAGGGTGCATAAACTTTGCTTTTCAAATATGTATACAAATGATCAGGCTAAGCCTATACTTTTAAAACCTTTTAAGAAACATGTCGTGTATCATGGCAGCTTTCCATGTTAATAAATATAAATTGACTGTATCACTTTCAAGGCTGGGTATTTCCTATTTTTCATTGTTTGTTATGGACCAAATTGTGTTTCCTCAAAATTCGTGTGTTGAAGCACTGTTTCCTCAATGTGACTGTGTTTGGAGATGGAGCCTTTAAAGAGATAATGAAGGTTAAATGGAGCCTTAATCCAGAGTGACTGGTGTCCATATATGAAAGGAAGAAACGCCAGAGCAAAGGTCATGTGAGGACACACGAGAAGATGGCCATCTTGGACTTCCAGCCTCCAGAACTGTGGGAAAATAAACTACTATTGTTCAGGCCGATAGTCTGCTGCGTTCTGTCCGGGCAGCCTGAGCCGACTACTCCGTGGTTATAAACACAAGAGGTGCATACTTAAGAGATTCTTGGAAAAGGACTTGCTGGTTCAAAAGTATTCCTTTCACCTTCCCCTCCTCCCCTCAACCTGCCTCTATTTTTTTTTCTCCTTTGACTTTTTCATACATATTCACGAATTCCCACTGAGAAGATTTCTACCTGGGTGTTTCCCCACCATCACTGTATAATAATGTCTGCTTTCTGCACACACTGGTATTTTCCATCTTTTGAATCTTCACCATCATTTATGGTGGTGAAACTTTTCCTGTTAATAAGAACAATATCTCGGGGGCACCTGGGTGGCTCAGTCGGTTAAGTGTCCAACTTCAGTTCAGGTCATGATCTTGTGGTTCGTGAGTTCAAGTCCCGCGTTAGGTTCTGTGCTGACGCTCAGAGCCTGGAGCCTGCTTCGGATTCTGTGCCTCCCTCTCTCTCTACCCCTCCCCGACTCTCTCTCTCTCTCTCTCTCTCTTCCTGAAAAAATGAATAAACATAAAAAAAATAAGAATGATATCTTCTCACATGATTATTTGCGTATCTTTTTTTGTGGGTTGCATTTTCATCTCATTTCCCCATGTTATGGGGAGTGTTACATTTTTCCTGTTAAAAAATAACAGCTTTTTATTTTACTTTATTTTTTATTTCATTTTAGAGAGAGAGACAGAGACAGAGTGCACGTGGGGGAGAGGGACAGAGAGAGAGAGAGAGAGAGTCTTAAGCAGGCTCCGTGCTCAGTTTGGCGCCCAACTTGGGGCTCGATCCCACAATTCTGGGATCATGACCTGACCCGAAACTAAGAGTCAGACACTAAACTGACTGAGCCACTCAGGCGCCCCTGTGCAGCTTTTAATCTGTCTTAAAGATATTCACCCAGATGATCTATTTATTTTTTTTAAGACTTTAAGTTTTTCTTTCAATTCCAATTAATTAACATATAGTGTAATATTAGTTTCAAGTGTACAATGTAGGGATTCAACACTTGCATACATCACGCTGTGCTCATCACTGCAAGTGCACTCCTTAATCCCCATCTCCTATTTCACCCATCCCCCATCCCCTCTGGTAACATCAGTTTGTTCTCTATAGTTAAGAGTCTGGGGGCGTCTGGGTGGCTCAGTCGGTTGGGCATCCGACTTCGGCTCAGGTCATGATCTCACAGTCTGTGAGTTCGAGCCCCGCGTCGGGCTCTGTGCTGACAGCTCAGAGCCTGGAGCCTCCTTCAGATTCTGTGTTTCCCTCTCTCTCTGCCCCTTCCCCACTCATGCTCTGTCTCTCTCTGTCTCAGAAATAAATAAACATAAAAAAAATTATCTGTTTCTTGGTTTCTCTCTCTCTCTCTCTCTTTTTTAGGCAGATTTTTATTTCTTTTCACGTAATTTGCAAAAGTTTCCGTTGCATTTATAAATTAAATTTCTTAATTTAATGATATAAAATTTACTCAAAACTTTATCTTATCACTAATTAATATTTTCCATTTCTGGAGTTTCCTGGATTAGTTAGCTTAAACTTCGTGGGGCTTTTTGTGTGCGTGTATTTTTTTTTTTAAATTTCAGGACTAGAGCTCAGTGCTTATTCCAACAAATATCCTCCTTAATGCCGCTGCTTTAGCCCTTCCTCCCACCCAAAACCCAGCAACCCTGTTTGTTTTCTGTATTTAAATCTCTTACTGTTTTGTCCCCCTCCCTGTTTTTATATTATTTTTGCTTCCCTTCCCTTATGTTCATCTGTTTTGTATCTTAAATTCCACATATGAGTGAAATCATATGATATTTGTCTTTCTGTGACTAATTTCGCTTAGCATAATACCCTCTAGTTCTATCCACGTTGTTGCAAATGATAAGATTTCATTCTTCTTGATGGGTGAGTAATATTCCATTGCGCGCGCGCGCGCATGTGTGTGTGTGTGTGTATACCATGTCTTCTTTATCCATTCATCAGTTGATGGACATTTGGGCTCTTTCCATACTTTGGCTATTGTCGATAATGCTGCTATAAATATTGGGGTGCATATGTCCCTTCGAAACAGCATATCCTGTATCCCTTGTAGTACAGTTGCTGGGTCATAGGGTAGTTCTATTTTTAATTTTTTGAGGAACCTCCATACTGTTTTCCAGAGTGGCTGTACCAGTTTGCATTCCCACCAGCAGTGCAAAAGGGTTCCTCTTTCTTCGCATCCTCGCCAACATTTGTTGTTGCCTGAGTTGTTCATTTTAGCCATTCTGACAGGTGTGAGGTGGTATCTCCTTGTGGTTTGACTTGTATTTCCCTGATGATCAGATTTTTTTTAAGTAGATTCCATGTCCAGCATGGAGCCCAACATAGGGCTTGAGCTCAGGACCCTGAGATCAAGACCTGAGCTGAGATCAAGAGTTGGGCACTTAACTGACTGAGCCACTGAGGTGCCCTAAGATTTTATATTTTTAAGTAATCTCTGCACCCAACATGGGACTCAAATGTACAACTTAAAGATCAAGAGTTGTCTGCTCTACCAATTGAGTCAGCCAGTGCCCTGGGATGATCTAGCTTTTTTTCTTTCTTTTTTTTTAATTTGTTGCTTTATGTTTTATATTTGTTTTCAAGAGTTGTCTATAGTTCAGAAGTTTTAAATTTTAGTCTAGTAAAATCTATCAACATTTTTAAAGAATTTCTAGCTTTGGTGTCCTGCTTAGAAAGATCTTATTTGTCCAAATTTGTTTTTTAATTCATTTTATTTATCTTGGGATAGAGAATGTGTGCGCGTGAGGAGCAGAGAGAGGGAAAGAGAGAATCCCAAGCAGGCTCCAGGCTGTCAGTGCTGAACCCAATGGGGGGCTTGAAACCACAAAACGTGAGATCATGACCTGAGCCCAAATCAAGAGTCAGATGCTTAGTTGACTGAGCCACCCAGGTGCCCATCCCCCAAAGATTTAAAAAATACTTATATTTTCCTCTCAATTTTGCATGGTTTAAAAATATTTAATCTTTGATCCAACTAGAATTTATTTGATATAAAGGAGAACTAGGGATATAATTTTTCTTCCAAATTAAAACTTATTTCAAGATCATTTAGTGAATAATCCACATTCCAATCATTGATTTGAAACACCATGCTTAGGGGAGACCAGATTCTGTTTCTGTAATCTCTGTTGTATTTTATTCTGTCCACCGAGTTCTAAACCAGTGCCATGCCGTTCAAATTATCATAGATTATTATAGCAATGTTTCAAATTGGGTAAGGCAAACTTACTTGACTATTTTAATTTAAATGATGTTCTCAGCTCTTATTACAAGGTTATGAACCGTAGTTTGATTTTAATGAAGAAGGGTGTTGCTCCTACTAGTTGAGTCTTTAATTCCATCTCTGCTGCACCTGTGCTGAAAAAATATCTCCTTCATTGTCCCATCACATCATACTATGAACATTACCTGCTAATGTGTGTGTTTCCCATTCTGGATCATGAGATCCTCAAAAGCATCTTAGGTGCGATTTATGTCACTTGGAGATGATATTTTAATCACCAGTGTAGAGCACAGCACTTAGCATGCACTTGAAAGGTATTCCCAACTTTTAATTTTTTAAATGGAACATGAGGTATTTTTTGTTCTCCATCTTTTTAAAAACATATTTTTTCTAATTCACTTTATTCTCTCTTCTGCCTCTTCAATCTGCGCTGTGACTGCCTCCAATTTGTTTTGTCCCTCATTCAAGGCCTTTTTTAATCCTTCCTGACCCTTTTTAAGGTCCTTAAACCCTGCCGTGTGGGACCCCTTGCATTCATCTCTGCTTTTTTCAAGCCCAGCGATTAGTTTTATGATTATCTTTCTATATTCATGTTCTGTTATGTTGCTTATATCTGTTTTCATCAATTCTTGAGCTGTCACTACTTCCTGTGAGGGGAATTCTTCCATTTCGTCATTTTGGCTAGGTGTGTTTTGTATTGTTTCTCGAAGTCACCGGTTCCTGGGGAGTTTTCTGGGTTTCACTTTCCATTCCTTGTAGACTGGAACACCTTTCCTCCCCGACTCTTGGGGTTGAGAGTCCTTTGGTTTCAGTCCTTCTTAGTTTGAAAGACAAGGGGAATAATGGGTCCCCCTACTCCTCTGCCATGTTGGCCCCTCCTCACAAAAAAAATTTTAATGTCTGTTTCTTCGTCAGGCATTTCCAAGGGTGAGGTTTTAGGCATTGTTGTATCAAATGGCACGTCCTCTGTTGGCACAAATGCAAAAACTTCCAGAGTCCAGCTCCGGCGAGTCCAGGGGCCCCATAGGATGGACAGTCAGGCGAAAGGAATGAGAGAGCCACGAGATGTAGTCTGATCACCTAGCAGGCATCTCTGGCTATTCTGGCCAAAAACGTATTTGTTAACATTTATTTATTTTTGAGAGACAGAGCATGAGCAGGGGAGGGGCAGAGAGAGACAGGGAGACACAGAATCTGAAGCAGGCTCCAGGCTCTGAGCAGTCAGCCCAGATCCCAACGTGGGGCTAGAACCCATGAACCATGAGATCATGACCTGAGCTGAAAGTCAGATGCTTAACTGACTGAGCCACCCCAGTGCCCCCGTTTTCCATCTTTTCGGTAATTTTTTCATTTATTTTAGTTGATTAAGTTTTTCTTTGCATAGACACATCATTTCAGTATTAACCCTAACTTCTTGGATTAATTAATCCAAAAGTCTTATAAATTGTTTGTAACACAAATATCTGTTTGTAAGTTGTTTATAAAACTCTGATTTAAATTACGTCATCTTTGGGGGGCCTGAGCGGCCCAGTCGGTTGAGCTGTTGAGCGTCTGACTCTTGATTTCAGCTCAGTTCATGATCCCAGGGGTCATGGGATTGGGGTCTGTGCTGAGTGTGGAACCTGCTTAAGATTCTTTCCCTTTGCCCCTCCCCCTCCATCTCTAAAAAATTAAGAAAAAAAATAAATTAGGTCATCTTTGCTTAATAAGCCTATCTTTGGTGATTGCATTCCAATAGATGTTATTAAACTCAGACTATATTCTGTACAAGAATCAATCACATGATCTTGCAGGATGGGCTCCTCCTGGCAGTGTCTGAGGAAGACTGAATGAAGGAGGGAATGTTTATTTTCATTTATTATTTTTATATATTTATTTTTTTGAGAGTGAGAGAGCGCAAGTGAGCAAGGGGCAGGGACGGGGAAGGAGAGAATCCCACGAGGGGCAGAAAAAGAGGGATAGAGAGATGGAGAGAGAGAATCCTGAAGTGGAGATCGAGCTCACCCAATGTGGGGCTCGAACCCATGAACCGTAAGACCATGACCTGAGCCAAAGGCAGATACTTAACAGACTGAGCCACCCAGGCGCCCTGGGAAAGTTATTATATCATGTTTTGGTCAGGGCTGAAACATGGTTAGCCTTGTGCCTAATCTTATTTCTGGCAATGGCTTCTCATGGTCTTATTTTCTATCACAATAAATAAAGGATAATAAATAAAAGAAAACCCAGTCTCCCCTCAAGTTCCTAGGTGGGCAACAGCTTTCCTTGAGAATGGGGGCAGGGCAGACCAAGGTGGCAAGGGGCTGGATCTGGACATGAGTGTGCATGTATGCTCATGTGTAAAGGCATTAAAAGACTGTGTATATACTATTGTACTTCTCCCCCCAAGATTTTATTTTTACATAATCTCTACACCCAACGTGTGGCTTGAACTCACAACCCTGAGATCAACAGTCACATGCTCCAGCGACTGAGCCAGCCAGGCACCCCTACAATTTTACTTTTATTATGGCAACAGTGGTGTCTATTTTAGGCACTTATACTCCTGTATGAGACACTGAGAATCAGCTAAAAATTTCAAAGTCTTGAACCCTAAGATTGAGAAAAAAAAAAAAGGAAAAGAAATCGGAAAAATAAAAATCACCAAAAACCAAACCAACAGAATTCTGTCCTACTTAATTCATGAGAGTGGTTATCTTTAGGGAGAGGGTGAATAGGACTTGGGTTTGGATTTGGGGAGAGATACATGGGGACCTCACTTTTATCTACACTGTTTTATTTCTTTTCTGTGAATAAGGGTTTTTTAGCCTCAAAACTATTGACATTTGGGGCCAGATAATTCTTTGTTTTGCTTTGTGTTATCCCTGTGCTTTGTACAATGTTTAACAGCGTCCTTGGCTTTTATCCACTAGCTGCCAGTAGCAACTCCCCAGTCGTGACCGTCAAAAATATCTCCAGATAGTGACAGATGTTCCCTGGGGAGAAAAGCTCTCCCTCCCGCCCACTTCGAGAGCCATCGATCTATATAATAATAAAAAAATTAGGCACAAATAGAATAACTTAAGAAAAAGGAAGAAAATGTTACCATGTGCTAAATTGCAGGTGGGGGGTAGCACGTGATAATTAGTTGTATTATTCTGTATCTTTAAACTCTTCTAGTAGACTCAAAAGGAAAATGTATCTTTGTATTCTTTTTTTAAAAGATCCAAATGGGGGCGCCTGGGTGGCTCAGTTGGTTAGGCGGCCGACTTCAGCTCAGGTCATGATCTTACCGTCTGTGAGTTTGAGCCCCGAGTCAGGCTCTGTGCTGACGGCTCAGAGCCTGGAGCCTGTTTCAGATTCTATGTCTCCCTCTCTCTCTGTTCTTCCCTTGCTCATGCTCTGTCTCTATCTCTCTCAAAAAGAAAATAAAAACGCTAAAAAAAAAATTAAAAAAAAAAAAAGATCCAAATCGTTTAGCTTGCTGATGATCGAAAGCGATGTTTCCAATAAACTGTTGTCTCTATCACACTACAGGCTGGACACACCCTTGCGGATACCAACGCCTGGGGATGCTGCCTTTTGATCTGTTGCTTCGCACATGTATTTTACAGAGATCTTTGGTAATTCATCCTCGCTCTTGCTTGCTATGTGTTGGCCTAGTTTATCGCTCCTTTCTGATTTCCAGCAGTCCATAACACCCTGTATCCTATTCTCCCCCACCTAATCCATTCTTCACACTGCCACACGGTGGTTTTAGTAGGACATAAATATTTGACATTCCCTTGCCTAAACTTTCAAAATTAGGCTCAGGGGTGCCTGGGTGGCTCTGTCGGTTGAGTATCTGACTCTTGATTTCGGCTCAGGTCATGAGGTCAGGGTCATGGGATTGAGCCCTGTGTCAGGCTCCAAGCTGAGTATGGAGCCTGCTAAAAATTCTCTCTCTTTCTCTCTCTCTCTTCTGTCCTGCTCCTCTTCTTATGCTTATGCTCCTCTTCTCTCTCTAAGGAAAAAAAAAAAAAACCTTCAAAATAAGGTTAAAATCCCTTAGCGCGGTACAATCCTGCCATGTGATTCCTATGCAAATCACCTGCATTTGGTATAGAATTCTAGGTTAAGGGCACTGTCCCTAATAAGACTCGTCCTATTTTAGATGCCAGCCAGTCACAAGCTCAGGGATGCCCAGGCTGTCTGCACTCCTGATCAACTGAGTACAAATTCAGGGATCCCTCAACCACCTAAGGTATGATAATTTGCTACAACAAAGAGCTCCCAGGAAAGTGCTATAGCTGTGATTATAGTTTCATTATAAAGAATACAAATCAGGATCAGCCAAATGAAGAATACATAGATGAGGCCTGGAAACATCCTGAATGTAGAGCTTCTGTGCACTTTCTTCGTGGTATCAGGATGAACCACCCTCCCGGCACACTCTGTGTTCATCGACCAGGAAGTCGTCGGAGAATGGGTATCTCAAGTTTTATTGGGTTTAATTACATAGCCATGAGTGATTGCATTATTGGCCATGTGATTGAACTCTGTCTCCCACCCCCCTCCACTCCCTAGCGGGCAGCTGGCTCAAAGCCCAACCCTCTAACTGCACAGTCTTTCCAGCCTGTCCCCATCCTGTGTCCTCTTGTTAGCATGAACTTGGGTGTGGGCAGGAACCCACTGTGAATGACAAAGAATCTTGGAAAACTCCAAGGATTTAGGATTTCTTCTGAGGAAGAACCAGGGACAAGGACCAAAGGTTTTATTGTACACCACAAGGCATCAGGGGTCGTGAGGCCCTGACCAAAGCCTCTCTCACTTCAGGGCGGCCACATAGCCCTAGTTGACGGTCCTCAAACACACCTTGCTGTTTCATAATTTAGACTTCTGCCCTTGTTATTTCCTCTGCCTACATCTGTTTTCTCCTTGGTCTATCCAGTGAACTCCCCCTTCATCAGTTTTCACGACTTAGGTAAGCAGCTTTACCTCTGTGGAGCCAGGGAGAGTTAACCCCCACCTCCCCAGCCTTGCTAGTGCCCCTTGTTCATTTATGGATTCTCTTTGCGCTTACTTCTACAGGCAAATGTAGAGTGACTATTCTCAACTGTTTGTTGAGAAGTAGCGTTGGCATGTGTTAGAGTGACTTTGCTGAATAAATGTTTTGCGGAGCTTTGCCTTTATTATTTGAAGTTATATTTGTCTTTTTATTTATTAAAAATTTTTAAAATTTATTTATTTATTTTGAGAGAGAGAGAGAGCATGCAAGCAAGGGAGGGGCAGACAGACAGAGAGAGAGAATCCCAAGCAGGCTCTGAGCTGTCAGTGCAGAGCCCTACGTGGGCCTCGAGCTCACAAACTGTGAGATCATGACCTGAGCTGAAGTCAAGGGTCAGACGCTTAACCGACCGAACCACCCAGGTGTCCCAATATTTGTCCTTTTAGAAAGTGCCCTCTTGCCCTCCTTCGCTGCCACTTTGCCACCTCACTCCTCGTGCTCTGACACAGGGCAGTTCATCGTTGCAAACACCCCTCTTGGCCCCTGGTGGGTCTACCACTTACGACCTTATGGCTCACCGTCCTGTCTGGCCATTCATGGTTTGGAGGACTCATGGATAAAATCAACGAGACGACACAAGCGAGATTTGCTAAATATCTAGAAAGAGGAATGGTTAAGTATATTGTGATCCCATCCGTTGGATGAAATATTATACATCTAATACATGTTTACGACATTTGTAATAAAACAGATGGTTAGGTAGACCACTAGGAGGAAAGGTAATCATAACTATGATGAAAACATCTACCCGTAACCGAAGACCCCAGAAAAGCAGAAAAGGGAGTAAGAAAAGCCCCGTGTAGAAATACTCTGGAAGAGCGTTCGCCTTTGGGCTGTGGAAATACGGGTGACTACTCTGCGTTTGCTTCATGCTTCCTCGTGTTTAAAACTTTTTCTGTATCAAGCATGTACTGCAGGCGAAATGGAAAGCGTCCAACTCTCTGGATTCCTAAATAGATGGGAAAAAGACGAAACTAATTTAATTTAGATACTTTCGCCTGCAACTGGAAATTGACAGGGGAAAAAAATCCCCACTTTTGCCCCTTCGGGGAGTGACGGGAGGCAGCGAAAAGAGAGGCAAATGGGAACAAAGGGGAGAGGCGTAAGCCGGCCACACCTGCCTCGCGCTTAAAAGATACGGACCGCCAGCCAGAGAGACAAGTCCACAAGGTAAAGAAGTTGTTAAATGGAGACTGAGGCCAAACCAGCTCTTAAAACGTCACTTTTCTAGACAAAGAAAGGCAGCCCGGCTAGTGGGGATTTAACCATTTGCTTATGTGAAAAGTATTTAAAAACAGAAGGTGTATTGTTGATTTCTTTCATTATCGATATAACTATAAAACATATACCACTTTGGGGGTGGCTCAGTTGGAGAAGCATCCAACTCTCAGTTTTGGCTCAGGTCATGATCTCATGGTTTCGTGGGTTCGAGCCCCAAGTTGGGCTCTGAGCTGAGAGCAGGGAGCCTGCTTTGGATCCTCTCTTTCCCTCCTTCTCTCTGCCCCTCCCTTGCTCATGCTATCTCTTTCTGTCTCAAGATAAAACAAAAACAAAAAACCCAAAAAAACCACGTACCACTTTCTGGAAGAGCTTTTATGACAACAAAAGTAGAAAATTCTTTCAGGGCATATTGGGAAGAGGTGCTAATTTAAGAGTAAGCTACCCAAGAAAATGCATTTAACCTTTTGAAACTCTGGTTAAAATCGCTCCCCCCTCCCCCCGTCCGAGGGGGCCTGGCAGCCATATGACTCTTGATCTTGGATTGTGAGTTCAAGCCACACATTGGGAGCAGAGCTTACATTTTTTTAAGAAATCATCTTTTCCTCAAGGCTCTTAGGAAATGCCCTTAACCTGACCACACAACCCTCTCTATCGGAGAGTAAACCCAAGTGAGCTTCCTTCTAAAGAGTGTTCTAAACAGTAGCATCATTATCGAACCCTGTTGCTGACATCCTTCTCCAATTTCTGCAAAACCTCTCAAAGCCTCGGGGCACCTGGTGGCTCCGTCGGTTAAGCGTCCGACTCTTGATTTCAGCTCAGGTCATGATCTCACAGTTTGTGAGTTCGAGCCCCACATAGGGCTCTGCGCTGACAGCTCAGAGCCTGCTTGGGATTCTCTCTCTCTCATTCTCTCTCGCTCCCTCCCTCCCCTACTCTGTTTCTATGTCTTTCAAAATAAATAAATTAAAAATTTTTTTAAAAAGAAAGCAACAGAAGAAAGTTTTTAAAAACTCTCAAAACCTTACATATTTCAAACAGCTTCTTGAGTATGCGAATTGTGATTAAGCACAAATGGGCTAACTTAGCTATGATTATAGAACTATTGCTTGTGATCGTGTCCATATAGTGAAGCATTTTCAACTTAAGACATTCCCACCCACCCCCAACAACAACAACAACAAAATGGAAAGCAGATCACACCAATAAAGTGGCTCAAGCGCTTTTATTTCCTTGCTGGGACCTCTGGTTTCCAAAGGTGCATTTCCTGTCTTTGGCTTTATAGAGACCACTAGAAAGCTCCTTGAGACCGAATGAGTTGATAGACCTGTTTCTCCAGTTTGCCTGAGTCAGTGAGTGAGGCGTCCTTCCTTCTTAAGGAGTTTGCTCTTACATGTTCTAGGTAGACCAGTTTAAAAGTCTCCATCATCCCTGAAACGAATTGGAACACCCCCAGATCGGGAGGTGACGACCTTGAGTGTGGAAACGGTGTCATGCGCTCATTCATTCTGTGTTGCTTAGGGCCCTTGGCTGTAACAGCAAGTCAACTTGAACCTGTCTGACTGAAATGGGGCACGGATTATAAGGATATTAGGTTGTTTCCCAGAATCCAGGCACAGGAACGAGGCTCCAGGGACAACTGGAGCGAGCTTCCCCAAATCTCTGGGACTCTCTTCTCCAACTCACATCTGTTTCCGTCTTTCTGTCTTACCAGGCAGGTGTCCTCTACGCCCCCGCCAGCTCCTGGGCTATTACAGCTTGCAGCGCAGACACACAAAGAGAGGCCAGTTTCTTTTCCGAGCTCTAGTTCCCGAATCCCCAGAAAAGAACTTTGCTTGGCCTGGCTTGGGTCAGAACTGGGTTGAGCACTTACCAACCGAAGCCTTGGCTGAGTTGGGTCACATGCCTACTGGGAACACTCAGGTGGGGCCAGGACGGCCAGGCCACATTGGACTAATGTGACTGCCTCGTGGATTCGGGAAAGAGGCTGTTAATTAGGGCAAAACAATAGGAGTCACTACCTATTCTTTTTTCTAGAATATCCTTCTCCAAAAGTAGATGGGAATTACGTAGGCGTTATTTTGCCAACAAACAAGGACTAAGCACCTGCCTACTTTGTGTCCAAGTGCCTCCTGGGAGTCTGTTTCTTCAGATTGTGTCTCCTATGACCTTGCTTCAAGACTGTTTCCTAGAGCTTTCAGCCTCTCCTCACTTTTCCTTCTCCATGCCCAGACTGGCCGCCTACTCCACTGGGATCCAACTGAACAGCATCTCTCATCCCACCCCTGCAACGAAACCAGAGCCCCTTTCCGCAGACCTCTCCTGCACAATTTCCACTGCTCTTCCTTCCCGTATCTTCTCCTCCTGCCAGCTTCACTCTTGTCAGTGTCGGGAGGTGATGGGAATCCACGAGGCGATGCGGGCTGACTGAGGACACACTGGAAAGTAAGACCCAGAACAGCAACGCGCCCAGCTAGAGGGAGTGATCTCTGCCACAAGAGAACAGACGTACACGTGGTCGAGTGGGGCCTTCTCACCTTTCAGTCAAACTACTTACGAAGCCAAATCAGAACTTGAAACCATTTTTGGCTTATTCTAAGAAATCCCTGCCAGAGGCACTGGAAATACCCAAAGTCTGTAGGGTAAAATAATAGAAATAAC
>PITB01033497.1:0-13993 GCA_004024585.1 Paradoxurus hermaphroditus | reverse complement strand
GCAGAAGCAATCATCCAAACACCGGAATAAAGCCACCAACGCAGGGCTGGCTGTCAAGTGACACCGTGGTGGCTCACAGGAGGGCTCCGTGTCCTGCGGAGTTCAAGGTGAATGCCAGATTGCCGATTTCTTTTTTTGATTTCACATCTTTTTCCTGGTTTGTTACTTTCACGATACTTTGACTTACGAATATTTTAATCTTGAGTTAATATCCTCTTAGAATCTTTTTCATTTTTTTTTTTTTCCTGAACTTAGGCGTTTGGAAAGTTCTAGTCTCTCAGCAGATCGGATCATTAGTCACTTACAGATTGCAGTTGGGTTTTGTTTGCTTTTTTTTTTTTTTTTTTTACAGTCAAGACACCTACGGTTTCGTTTTCATGTGTGGTGGAGGTGAGAATCTATCCTCCCTCTTTAAGTGGGGAACCAACTTCCTCAGCATCAACCACCAGAGAAAGACCTTGCCTGCAAGTCTGAAGGTACCTGGCCTTCCCTCACTGTGTGTCACAAACGCCTACACCTAGTGTGGCATCTGGCCCGTGGTAGCTGCTAGCTTGAACATCTGTTGGGTAAATGAATACTTCCTGAACCTGGTTGTTCTGGAAGGTCCCCTACCCATAATGTATGGTCACATCTTACAGACAACATGTTTGCTTTAATAAGGGTTTCTTTTGGAGACGGATCCGTAAGTTGACAGTGTGTAATGCTAATGATTCATCAGGAAAGAACCGATGCTCTGAAAAGCGACCGGATGCTGGGAATGAGTTCTTCCTACCGGGGTCTCACTCAGGCTGCTTCTCAGCGGGAACCGCGACTCAAGCAGAGATGTCTGAGCTCCTGAGGCTTCTGGGTGTCCGCCCTCCAGAGCGCCCTGCCAGCCCTAAGGGGGCAGTATTTCCACCATTCATTCCACCATTCACGACAACACTTGTCCATCACCTACGGCTGCTCTCTGTTCCAGGAATAAACCATTTTTATATTTTAGGGCATCTTTGCTCAGTGTTTAAGAGCAGGATAACTTCCCCGTTCGGTTCGCCACCTGTGACGTGGATTCCCCAAGCCTTAGTTTCCTCATCTGCAACTGAGCGTAACACTACCTACCATTTCCTTACCGTCCATTCTGTGCCTGGCACAGTTCCCAGTGCCCTATTTCTAGTGATCAGCTAGGGGTCATAGGAGACGCGCGCTATTTCTATCCTCTCTTTACAGATGAGGAAACGGAGGCACGCAGGGGCAACTGGTTTCCCTAAGCTAAACAGCCAGTCCTGACAGAGCCAGGATTAAAACGCGGGCGCTTCTGATTCCAAAGTCTGAAGTGTCCTTGCGAGGCTGTGCTCCCCCCGGGCACCGCACACCGCACCGCCTGGAGACCTACGTGAGCATCAGGTGAGGCCCCCATGCACAATATACAGTGAGCACTGGAGAGACGTTGGCTCTGTAACAGGAAGTCGGACGCCCTGGCTCACCGATCTCACCTCCCAGGTATACGGATGCTCAGATCGTCACTTCCGACTCAGGGCACCGGTGACAGGACAGCAGGGCTCACGGGAGGTGGGGACCACTCAGGGGGCCCCGGTCAGATCTGGAGCCTGAGGAAAGGCTCCTAAGGGGTCGGGGATTATCTGTATCTGGTATCGTTTGAGGGGAAAATTGACCCAAATAAAGAACTCTTTTCCTTGTTCCAATCTCAAGGATTATTTGCCCCCAATGGACTCCATGTGTTTTTCTTCCTCCCTCTCCTTCCATTTCTACCCCTGCCCTGCCTGTCACCTTTTCCAGAATTCTCTCCGGGGGACAGAGTGTACGAAAGACACAAGCATGTATATCCATCCGTCTCCCAAACCGGTGGGTGAGGTCACGTGATACAAGGAGAGGGGATGAAGGAAGAGTCAATGGTTTTAGAAGCATTTGGACTTTTAAATGTCTTATAATGAGAACATTTCATCAGTTTTTCCATGTGAGCCTGCACGGGTCTTACCGTGATTTCCCCAAAGCAGCCCCAAAAGGGCATTGTTCCCAAAGTTATACGAATCCTGGGTACCTGTGTGGACACTCACCGGAAGTGGTGGCCTCCTACCCATGCATGATGTTTGCGGAATGTAACCTATTACACGGAGACAGGGCTTACGGGCTCATTAGTCCCACCACCTGCCCATAAAGACTTCCTCTTACCAGGAAAGTGTTTTTTTCTTGTTTTTCTGTTTTCCCTTAAATAATGGCAACGGTACAAAGCGCTCCACAACTCAAAGCAACCATTCTGACTGTCGCTCAGCTAACATCTTAAATGTCTCCACTTACGATGACCTCAAGCGTGCCTGTTGTTGTGATTTCCAACATTGTGCCTCGTTCTGTCCTTCAGAGAGAGAGGGAAAAAACCATAGATTTTTTTTTCTGTAGTTCAGACAACTTCATGGTTTCTCTTTGTTTTTCTGGATGAAAGAATAATGCCAGTTGTCGAGGGTCTTATTTATATCCCAGGAAACAAGTGTGCTAAGAATGATAACCAAGAATTCACTTTTATCTTTTAATCTATTTTGTTTAATGATGTTGTTACCTAGAAACTTTTGAGTAATCATGAGAAAGTTACGCATATGGCATTACAAATTATTTTTAAAAACAGAATTACACAGAACAGCTAAGAATTAAAGAAAGGATATGCATGAGAATTTCATTTTTTTTTACTGTTGCTTTAAAAACAGCGTTCATCTCAACTTAATCAATATAAAGATGAAACCCTGGAAAATGCAAATCGTTTAAATAATAAGATCAAATATAACCTCACTAATGGAATTCAAAAGGAATCACTTATCAACATGTTTATTTTTCAAATGCATTATAAATATGTAAAAAAATGATATATCCATTGGTGACAAAGATGTCTTATTTGCTTCCAAGCTCATTTTATCACAAAATACAAATAACAATGGCAAATACATTTTCAAACAGCACTTACAGCGCTTCGTCGTAAGTTTTATATTACCTCTTTAACTGAAGTTACACTTTTAAAAACTGCGTGTAAATTTAATAATCATTTGTAAGAAGATTGTTTTATATAAAACATACCTCCATAAAATGTTTCCATGTTAACATTACAAATTAGAAAGCGAACTGAAAATTGCCATTAAGATAAAACCTTTCTCTTAGAATAGCGAGAGGTTCCTTGAAAACACTCAGTTGGACTCCGGACAAACCTGATTTGACCCCCCCTACCCCCTAGGCACCTACCCCTTCTCCAAAAGGCCGTGACATTACTTTTATTTGGTTCTCATTACTTCGTTTTCGGATTTTCCCATTCATCCAAACGGGGAGCGTGGTGTAGTTGTGGATGGTTTCCGTGAGGCAGTCTCAGCTCTGATCCGTGGGGATTTTCATGGAAGTGTTTAATGATATGCTGAAGATACGCTGTTGAATTCAAAGAATATGGTTAGTTCTCAGAAACATGAATTCGATTTGAATAACCTCCCAGCCCCTTACCTTGGCTGGTTTCTTACCTTGGGAAAATCCTACATGAATTTAAGCCACTCGTATTTTGAAAGTTCAGCTCTGCTCGGCAGAACTTTTGCAAATACATGCAAACCAGAGCCATACTCTTAGATTTAACCCTTTTGGATGTCATCTTATTTATCTGACTTCATATGGGAGATACAATAATAGAGACTATGCCATTTAAACAAAGTCAAAGCACTTTAAGTGATCGTTAACCCATTGATCATTTTATCTTTTAAACTTTGGAACATTAAATACAATGACAGTTCTTCGTTTTACAAAATAATATTATTGCAGCGCGAGTTGAATACGTGGTTTGGCTCTCAGAGACTTTTTGGTCTTGGGTCAAATTCCTAGTCTTCTTAAGTATCGCCATTGTTACCCTCCTTTTGTTTTGTTGTTTGAGAAGAAAATGAAGATCTTTGCCATCACTTATTCTGGAAACAAGTACCCAAGTGTGTTTCACAAGACAAATCAAGGATGTTAACTTCCGCCCCACTGGTTTGAAAATGCAAAATCTTCTTTGCAAATAGAGTCATTCTCTGGGTACAACTGGATCAAAAAGTAGCAAGTTTTGTCTACATCTTTAGCTTACCACCTCCCCTGGCGGCTCCCAGATTAACACTGTTGTGCCGGGATTAAACTCTCGGAACCTTGGTATTGTTTCTCTTCAGCACATTCATCCTCATGTCTCCTGTTGTTCTGCTGTTCATTAGGGGCGGCGAGCGGCAGAGGGTTTAGCCTTCATAAGCTTCTCCAGCTTGGAGTATCTATTTGAGCGTCATGTTTGACACTCGTTCCCCCTTTCAGTGTAAACATTTCACTTCGAATCCAATAACCTCGTCAATAGAAATCGTTAAGGTGAAGCACTGAGCAGACCCTGCGAGAAAATACCGGTGAAGTCTCGTTAGTCGTACAAAACCTAAAGCCAGAGATGACAGTTTTGCAATCGAATTAGTGGTCCGCCGACCCATTTTGTTATAAACAAATTGGAAAGGGTATCAGCATATGAGAACCATATCCGTTTTAATATGATGACTTAAAACAAGGAAAGTATGTGCCCGGAGCCTGTCGACACACAGTTATTCATTATACAGTCTCTGCTTTCATTTTCTACCAAATCCGTGAAACAGGGTGGAATACTACATACATTTAATATAAATGTATTGGTGGCACACAGGATTAAAAGAGACAAAGCAAACATAACTTCATGCTCGCCGGAGAGAGAAATCATTTCATCCGGATCACCAGGTATTGTTTCTGTTACCACCGCTATTCCTGACCCGGCCCCAAAGGAAATTTGACATTGATTAGAAAGGCCAGGAGCAGGGCCTCTCAGCTCAATCCTGGGGAAGGACGCGAGTGAGGTTATTTTTCTTAGAAATGACATGACAAAGAATCGATACTGGGAACATTCTATGATGTCATAATTTGATTTACTGGCTGACCCGCCCGCCAACCAATAACTGATAAAGATCCAAGGGAGCCTTGCTGGGCTCATCAGACGAGCCTTGCTCTTCTATTTACATGTGAATTTAATCCTGACGTAAGTTTGGAGCCCTCCAAAGATTAGCCCCCCTGTCATGATTAGGTGACAATGCTTGCAGACCTAGAGTCTTGAGGTCATGGGCTATCTATGGTTTTCCATTGCTTAGTAACCTTCTCCATTCCATTCTTCCGATAACAGTGCAGAGAGCCCAGCTGTTTTACTTCATCTCTGAAAACAATTCTCAAATGCAAATCTACAGTTAGGTGCAAAAAGTAAGGGCTCCGAAGGCTTCCTGGGAAAGAGATCTTCTTATTCGTGTGAACAGGCAATCCAAAGGGAGAGAGACACTCCTGTGTTCTTCTTCCCAATGCAGGAAATGAATTTCTCTGTGTGTGAATTTTGAGGTTGCCACGTATTTTATCAGAAAGGACATTGGGTGTTTGAGGCTGGGACGTTCCAACCAGCTACACGATTTGTGGGGCCGGGTGCCTCTTGTTCAAAAATCCCTAAAGAATTCGAGATGGCGACAACAGAGCATTAAACCAAGCTCTGGGCCATTCTCGAGTAGAGACTTAGTGACAACCAGATCGAGGGCCCATGACGCCAGGGCTGGCTGGGGCAAAAATCTTAAATGTATTCAGTGGTGTTTGCTTAGGGGACTGAGGCATGCCTGCTTCCTACTTCAAATCCTTGCGACTCCTACTTAGGAGGCTCCCAGGGAGTCACAGGCATGAGGAACAATGGGAGAAAAAGAAGACTGGACACACCACCTGGCACTGGAGGGTTTTGTGCACAAAGTCTGCACAGCGCTTCGGCAAACAGGATGGAGCGGACAGCCTCACCGAAAGCCACAGTCTCCTCTTCCCAATTTTGGACTCCTGCCTTTCTCCCCAAGGCCGACTTATTCTAGGGAAAAAATGCTGAAAGATTCCAAACCCAAACAAGGGAATTTGAGAGTAGAGAGGGAAAGTAAGCTGACCTTAGGCTGGGGAGGGAGCCTGAGCTCAGGGAGCCATTTGGGACAAAAAGAAGTAAGATGAAGCCAAAAAAGATAGCACGTTTATGAGTGTGATGTTTGGACGGACGGCAGCCTCACTCGTGATGCTACTGGTTATGGACTGTGACCAAGGGGATTCGTTAACAGTTCTGGACGGGGTGTGGCAGGGGAGGGGGGAGGAAAGGGTGGGAGGAAACCGTCTGGCCTCTCCTGAACACGGTAAGGAAAAAAATGGGAGGAAAATGCCATTTCTATTAAGCATTTTTCCAATTAAAAGCTACTAAACTCTCTTAATGCTATGGAAGTAACAGATGGTTTTCTGAGGAAAATATAAAAATAAAACCAAAAGGCGATGATAGTAAGAAAAGAAACACCAAGTTGAATCTCCCATTGCCTCACA
Organism: Paradoxurus hermaphroditus; assembly: GCA_004024585.1. NCBI lineage: Eukaryota > Metazoa > Chordata > Mammalia > Carnivora > Viverridae > Paradoxurus > Paradoxurus hermaphroditus. The sequence goes on along the minus strand of PITB01033497.1, from coordinate 7,624 downwards.
AGTCAAATGTAAGTGATGCTAACATTTCAGGATAGAGCTAATCTTACTTTAGTTCCGTGTGTTTATGATACTGTACGTAAGTTAATAAAAATTGGCATTATGCTATCTGTAGCCTGTTCCTGTTGTTAGCAGTATAGCATGAGTGTCTTCCGATGCCACCAAATATTCTCTATACATTTATTTTAAATAGCAGCCTAGGGTTTTCTCATGGGTACTTCCTTAAATCCTTTGTCTGAATATTTATGCTGCATATTAACTTGACCTACCATAAATGACTGGGCACGAATGTCCTTGTACATATAATTTCCCAACGTTTCTGGTTATTTGCATACATTAGATTCCTAAAAGTCAAATTAGTGCATCAGAGAGTATGCATATTTTTATTTTATTTCTTTATTTTTTGTTTATTTCTTTTGAGAGAGAAAGCACGCTGGGGAGGGGCAGAGCGAGAGAATCCCAAGCAGGCTCCGTGCTGTCAGCACTGAGCTGGGCATGGGGTTTGATCTCATGAACTGTGAGATCACGACCCGAACCAAAATCAAGAGTTGGGTGCTTAACCAACTGAGCCCCCCAGGTGCCCTAGACATACGCAGATTGTAAAGACTTTTCCTACACTGGTGAGCGCATGGCAATTTGGAATCCCACCAGCAGGGTTAGACATTGCTGCCCTGGCCAATGCGAGGCACGGTCCTTCGTTTTTAATTTTTGCCAGTCTGTCAGGTGAAACTGTTACCTTTTCATCTTAATTACGTTTAAAAAAAATTCTTGGTGAGGTTGTTCCCCTTCTGCAATTCTTAGCACAAAATATAAATTCCCTTTCAATTTTTAAAATTAACTTTATTATAGGGGCACCTGAGTGGCTCAGTTGGTTAAGTGTCCGACTTTGGCTCAGGTCGTGGTCTCACAGTTCGTGAGTTCGAGCCCCGCGTCGGGCTCTGTGCTGACAGCTCAGAGCCTGGAGCCTCCATCGGATTTTGTGTCTCCCTCTCTCTCTCTGCCCCTTCCCTGCTCACACTCTGTCTCTCCCTCTCTCTCTCAAAAATAAATAAACATTAAAAAAATAAAATTAACTTTATCATAAGGGTGTGTATATTTCAAAGAAAAAATTTAACCCACTGAGTTTCTGAAACAACTTGACAAAATGTTTTCATTTCTAGAAGTTCAGTCACATATATCAAATTACAGTTTTTTTCAGACTACATTGGGGCCTTGATTGCAAAACATATTTCAGACATCATAAGCTAGAGAATAAGAGTATGGCAGTAGGCTGAATCGAAATTGGGATTCACTGGCATGAAAATCTGGAAGCCCAGCATGAAAAACATCAAAAATATACATTGAACATGTATTCAAGTAAATTAGGTTGGGAGATATATAAAAAAGTTAATCACGTTAGTAATCCCGTATATTTACAAACATTCATTTAAACCTAAATTAAAGGTGATGAACTAGTACGAATATGTATCCTACAAATACATATATTTCATGCAAATGCACCTGTCACCTCGTTATTTAAATTGAAGAAGAGAGAGAGTTAGTAGACACCAGTAGAAATTTTCTCCGACTCATTGCATTAGTTTTATCCCAATCATGACCTTGAAAAATGAATTATTTCTCTTTTTCCTCTTGAAATGGTCTAAATATGATTTTTTCAATCAGTCTTCAATTTTAAGCATCTTAAATTTTTTTTTTAATTTTTATTTATTTTTGAGAGAGAGAGAGAAACAGCGTGAGCAGAAGAGGAGCAGAGAGAGAGGGAGACACAGAATCCGATGGAGGCTCCAGGCTCCGAGCTGTCAGCACAGAGCCCAACACGGGGCTCAAACCCACGAACCGTGAGATCATGACCTGAGCCAAAGTGGGACGCTTAACTTACTGAGCCACCCAGGCGCCCCAAGTTTTACAGGTTTTTAAAACACTGATGCCTGGGAAAATCGACGTGTATTTCAACTTAAGCACTTTCCCTTCTGGCACCTGGGTGGCGTGTGGAGGTGAAATCGTATGGTTAGTGGTGTTGATGACGGCCTCTCTGTGCGTCCCTCGGAGCGCTGCCAAGATCCCACGTGCAGCACGCGAAGCCTTTTGAACAATATCCGTGAATACTTCCTCTTTTCTCTGAGTGCGAGCTTCCAGAGTCTCGGAGTGGTGAGAGGTTCATGATTTTCTGCTCTCATTGTTATGATCTAACGTTTCTATCTACAGAGGCACCGGCTAGGGAGCCATGAATCTGAAACAGGAAAGGTTAGGGAGGATGTTCCTAAGGAGGCCATGAGGCTAAATATTCATGCAGTGTAAGGGCCGACCTCTGGAACACGGGTCAGCTACCCTCACCACCTGCATTTATTGTTGGACACGTGAACTATTCAACAGCATAGGTCTTATAAAGGGACCTGGCATCCAGATAGGAGAGAGTTGGGTTTTTGTGTGTTTTTTGATACTCAGATAGGATAAACAAAATATTTTAAGCAAGATGTCTTGGAAATGCACTTCGTAGCAGGCTTCCGCGTGCGTGAGTGTGGCCATAAGAATATTTCATGTATTGTATTGCACTGGCAGAAATAAAATATGTTGAAAGGCTGTAATTAGGAGAGCATACTTCTCTCCACAGGGCACTTGGAGAGGCAGGGAGAATGCAGGCGTAAAGGCTCTGCACAGCTTTGGCTTCCTTGTGACCACAGAACAATCTGGAATGGAATCGGGGAGGTTCGTGCATAGAACAAGGACTGAAGCCATGCCGCTAAGAATTTAGGCTGTGAAGAGGAAATACGTTGAAACACCATTCCTAAGAACACCTTGGCCAGGAACTAGCCTGTCATTTCTTTCCTCAGTATGCTACTCAGACTACGGGTGCCTGGGTGGTTCAGTCTGTTGAGTTTCTGACTCTTGATTTCGGCTCAGGTCATGGTCTCGCAGTTCATGGGACCGAGCCCTGCATCAGGCTCTGCACTGACAGCGTGGAGCCTGCGTGGGCTTCTCTTCCTCTTTATCTTTCTCTCTCTCTCTCTCTCTCTCTCTCTCTGCCCCTCTCCAGGTCGTGCTCTCTCTCTTTCTTTAAAATAAATAAACATTTTAAAAAAGTATGACATTCAGACTAAATTGGAAATGTGTGTGAGTATACATTGCTTTCCTTTTCTCCAGCTGCCCATTGCCTGATGGGAGAAAGTCTTGAAGGGTTACGGGGAAGACCACACGGTCAATATCTAATTTGAGGTTGAGGACCCCTCATCCTTCTTCAAACTTGGCCCCATTTTCCATTTCTATTTGGAAATGTTAGTGTCTCTGCCTAGCATGTCAAAAAGTTGTAGAAAGAACAGTTTGACCTGATCAGTCTTGTTTTGCACAATAAAGAAATCTCAAAGGAGAATGTTTAATTTATTACCTTGGTGAAAAACGAAGCTCTGAATTATAGATTATAATTATTTTTGCGTGATTTCCTTCTGAAGATTTCAAAGATCTTTTTGCTTTATGCCTCTTTGTCCACAAAAATATTTAAAGATAAAATTAAGGTATTTGTGATTAAATTACTAAATGTAGAACTTTATGGCTTAGGTATAATAAGAGAATGTTTTAGTATAGAGTTTTTAAAATTATATGCTATTATTTTTGTGTATAGATACATGCAATACTTTTGAGTTGGAACTAATTATGAGGGACTACAGTCCAGCTTTCAAAACGCAAGGACGCTACTTTCATAATGAAGGACCCTTACGTGGTTTGTCTAAAGGTCATTGAGAGTCGAAGTTTGCTTTATGCCACTCAGCTGGAGAAGCCTCCTCTTGCAATAAACAAAGCAAGGTGTCCGTACGGAGGAAGTCCCACCGCTTGTGACCATCAAAGATCTATATGTATTCAATTCCCCAAGTTTGAAATTCCCTAAGCCAAACAAATAATGAATACATTTCTACACTACTAAAGGCTAAGGTAAAAATTAGTTAATTTGAGAGAAAAATTGGCTCATTACAGGAAGCGAGCATTAAACTTCCACCACCCACCCTCAAGAATATCTGTGTACCTATCATCTGCATATTATCTGTCTGTCTGTCTCATCTATTATCTATCATCCATCCATCTATGTATCTATCATCTATTATCTACCTATCATCTACTTACCTATCTACACACATATGTATCATAGGTACATAGACATATATATCTATATGCCATTTCTATATGTGTAGTATACGTAATATGTCTAAATGAATAGGCATATATCCATATATTATGTACATCAGTGTATAGAAATCTCTAGAAGGTTTTAATTGTTGTTGTCAAGGATAAAACGACCACTGCACATATCGTTCCATCTCAAAAACCTGTCTCCTTTGAAAGTCTGCCACTCCAGTCAACCTCTCCACAATGAGTCCTCCATACAGGACAAGAGAAAAGATATGAACGGGCACATAGAGACACATAGATATGTAGATACGGATATGGATACAGACAAGGACACGGATGTGTAGATATGTGCTTCTTTTTTTGAATGTTTGTTTATTCTGAGGGAAAGAGTGAGAACTTGAGCAGGGGAGGGGCAGAGAGAGAGGGAGAGAGAATCCCGTGCAGGCTCTGCGCTGTCTTCAGGACTCAAACTCACGAACCATGAGGTCATGACCTGAGCCGAAATCAAGAGTCAGATGCTTAACTGACTGAGCGACCCAGGCGCCCTATTTACTTTACATTTTAAAAAATTTCTCTAAAATACTTTCGTTCTCCTCAGTTTTTCTTATGCATCGCGAGGGCTAAAATTCTTTGATTCTGGTCTAACTGACTTATTATTAGAGACATTTTTAGAGCACATAACAATCTGGAAAAACATTGCATAAATTCTTGATTTAACCCAAACCCGACCTTAAGCTCACTTCCTCACCGGGTATAGCTATTCCTGTATCACAGAAGGGCCATCTCCAGGAGGCAGGCTCAGCCCCGGGACCAGGGAATGACACATGCACCAATTCCAAACCCTCTCTCCTGTTAGCCAAATGGATTTGGGCACGGAACCTAATCCCTACACTGAAATTTTCTTACCAGTACAATATGAGGCATCTACCTCATAAAATTATTATAAGAATTTTTCTAATACTAGTGGCAAAGTAACAGAGTGCCTTAAAAAAGTATTTCATAGGGGCGCCTGGGTGGCTCAGTCGGTTGAGCATCCGACTTCGGCTCAGGTCATGATCTCACGGTCTGTGGGTTCGAGCCCTGCGTCGGGCTCTGTGCTGACGGCTCAGAGCCTGGAGCCTGCTTCAGATTCTGTGTCTCCCTCTCTCTGCCCCTCCCCTACTCAAACTCCATCTCTTTCTCTCAAAGATAAATAAACATTAAAAAAAATTAAAAAAAAAGTATTTCATAAATGTTAGTCATTATTGAGGGGAAGATTAGAAAATATTTATTCATTTTCCTTTCTCTAAATTCAATATAAAGCTATTACACTGAAATTATTGATGTCTAAAGTATTCATTAACAACCTAAAATTATACCGTAGCTTAGTAGTGGCTCCCTAAGGGAGAGGTATGTTATGACTATCTTTAGCTGTGTATTTTTTTTATGACACCATATTCTATTTGTTTTTTCACTATATCTTTGCTTTGTCCCTCAGCAAGGCAGAGAGTTCTTAAGACTAGGGCCTTCCTCTTAATCTCTTCAGCTGCATCTTTAACTGTCATTGATAGAAAACCCTCCAAGGTTAAGGGCTCTATCTATGCCTCTATAACTTCCCAGGGAGTCTGTCGGGTGCCCTAGAGGCCAGAGATGATTGCTTTATTTTATTTACTGACTGAATTAGATAATAAGGCTACATATTTGAATGGCCCACAGAAAATGGTTTACTGCCCCAGCTTTCCATAGGTAATGTCAAATTCAAGAGAAGCATATATTTTCGGTGTTTAGTTAACTGGAGTCACGGCAACGTCCAATGACCCTCACCAGGAAATCTTTGATTACTTGGACAACTCCTAGGAGATAGATAACACTTTATGGATTGATTATTCCTATCTTCTATATTTCTGTTGCTTTTACATACAGATCATTAGGCAGAAATAGTTCTTGTTTCAGTCCTACGTAAATCTTTCGGTGGGAAGCTAAGGCAGTCTGGTTTAAAATGTTACACTACTATATTTAATGGGATTACCTTCTAGGGTATGAAGTGAGAAATAAATTATTTGGGGAAATCTAATCAATGATGCTATAAAAATTAATTGCAAAAGACTGGGCTCATTTAACTTTTGTTCTATAAAAATGGTCAATGAAAAAAAATACGGTTAGTGCTAGCGTAGGGTAAATCTGTCAATAATCGTCAGGCGATATATAACACCGACTTTCAAAGACCTAAAGGAAACTTGCTTGGGTTTACTTTGGCAGGAAACATACAGGTGCGAAATCATTTTACCTAAAGATAATCTAAATTAATATTTTTCGCCAGATGTCTTTTGTATTTTTGCCCCCAACATTTATTGTGAAGATGTTCAGATACAGTGAAGTTGAAAGCATTTTTAGGTGACCATCCATAGACCCACCGTCTGGATTCTAGTTAAATGTTCATACATTTAACTAAAGTTTCTTTATCATTTGCCTGTCCGTGTTTCTACTCCAGTACCCAGCAATGAATCATCGTAGGCTCTTTTTTTTTTTAAGTTTATTTATTTACTTTGAGAAAGAGAGAGAGTGGGGGAGGGGCAGAGAGAGAGGGAGACAGAGAATCCCAAGCAGGCTCCAGGCCCCTGATGTGGGGCTCGAACCCATGAACCGTGAGATCATGACCTGAGCGGAAACCAAGAGTCGGATGCTTAACCGACTGAGCCATCTAGGCGCCCCAATTATCATATGTTCTTGACGCATTTCAAAGTACTCGCAGACAGTGCCCTTAGTCCTAGATACCTAAGCAGGACATCATGAGTTTGAATTTCATCCTTGTTTATATTCTTTGGGTGTAAGATTTACATAAAATGGAATGCACAATGAAGTGTGCGCTCTCTGAATTCTGGCAATTGCTTACAACCCCATGCCTTGTCAAGATTCAGAGCGTTACCATCGCCCAGAAGGTTCCTTTGCACTTCTTTCCGGTCAGTTCTTACCCACTTTCCCGGAGGCCGGCACCCTTCTTTCTCTCTGCCACAGGTGATTCTTTTCCTCCTCTTGAATTTTACTTCCACACACACATTTTCTTCTGTGTAGCCCATCTTTCACTCAGCGGAGCGCCTTTGAAACTCGCCCACACCTGTACCTACCGTCTGCTCTCTTATTGCTCAGAAACAGCCCACGTGTGGACAGCCAGCAGTGTGTGTGGGAGCCCTTCTATGGACGGACGCTCAGGGCTCTTTCCAGTTCGGGACTGCCACACATAAAGCTCTTATGGACATTTGGTACCGACCTTTTTGTGAACTTAATGGCTTCCTTTCTGTTTGGCAAATCCCTAGGGCTGGACTTGCTGGCTCACCTGGAGGTGAGTATCTAGTTGCTTTTCTTTCTTCCCCCTAATTCTCTCAGAACACAATCTATGAGGGGGGTGCTATTATTATCATCATTTTACAAATGAAACAATCTCGAAAACGTTGTGGACATAACATGTGGACATAACATGTGGACATGGGGATAAAGCCAAAGTCTGACCCCAGGAACTTAGTTCTAAAAT
>PITB01033496.1:0-13959 GCA_004024585.1 Paradoxurus hermaphroditus | reverse complement strand
TGTGAAACCGTGATGCTTCTGTTAATCCTCCCAGAGTCCCGAGAAGAGTCTCAGGGACAGAACAAGGACTGTGAGCGCCACCTGGTGGCAAGGCTCTGCGCCCGCACTCGCCTTACCTGAGCGCGCCCCGCCCCCCATCATCTTCACCCCCAGCAGGCTAAGAGTTGCCGGGACCCCCGTGCTTCCGCCTCCTAACGGCCACACTGGTGTGGAAGGGAGCCTCGGCAGGCCGTACAAATGCACGCACAAATATTACCGATCTGCCCTTCCCCAGGGGAGTGGAGAAGCCGCAGCTAAAGCCCGCCTGCTGAGGTCAGAGGGTAATCACGGCGCCTACCCGCACGCCGTGTGGCAGGCATGATCTGGCCACGCGTCCATACGCTGACTTCTTAAATACCTTTAACGACCCTACGTGATTGGGACTGCCGTCACCCCACTCAGGGGATGAGACAGTGGGGCAGAATCCAGGGTCCTCCCGGGCTCATCAGCCTGGAGGTGCCAGAAACAGAGTTCGAAGGTCACGGTCGGGCTCCCAAGGCCATGCTGTGCCTCACAGCCTCCAGCGTATAATGCGGGGCCCCAGAGCCGCCTGGCAAGGCGGAAAGAGCTAGAACCGGGCACCGAGACTCGTTGAATCGTCGCTCTGCCTCTGCCTCGTCCCGTGAGCCCGAGCGGGCGACCTCCTCTCTGCAAGACTCAGTTTGCCCACTCGCAGAATGGGAGCACTGACGGGGGCCTCGGCCTCGTGCGGGGCGGCGAGGAGCTGCCGAGGGACCGTCTGTGAAAAGGCCTTGGGAGCTCCGGAGTGTTCCGATACTGTCGAGATCATTTGGGGAAATTAATTTCATTACCTGCTTCCCTCTCGTGAGCTTCGCTCTGCATCCGGTCGGTGCTGGGTGATCTGAACCGACGGCTGGTGGGTTCATGGCCGAGAGGCCAAAGGTGGTCGGAAGGTCTATTAGGGATCAGGGAACCCCAGCGACAGCTGCTCCCGAGCCCCTTCCTGGGCACAGAGATGAGGTTCGTGTTTGATTACCTAGGCCGCGGTGATCGCTGAAGGAGCAGGCCCTCTCCCGTTAGAGCGAACACCTCCCCAAAGCTCAGTCCAAATCTGTCGTCCAGCTGCGGAGAGGTTCCGGCATTTCCGGTAGACCGGGGCGAGCCCCCTCTGACCGCGTGCCGCCTCCTCCCGCAGATCAGCGTCCTGCAGAAAGGCTACAACCAGGTGCTGTGCCAGACGCTGTCTGAGAGGAACTCGGAAATCACATCCCTGAAGAACGAGGGCGAGAACCTGAGGAAGGACCACGCCGTCACCTCGGGTGAGCTCTCGCCGACTGGGGCCCGCCGGCCGCTGCCTCCCCCTCCTTCCCGGGCCGCGGCCGACATCACCAGCCAACCCCCTACCTGCTGCTCACTGATCCCGGGGGCAGCTTCGGACACCTTCCTGGGGGCCCATGGTCTCTAGGGCGGGGCCTGGGAAACACGGGAGCGAAGGAGGTCTCGTAGCTGTGTCCGCTGCGCGCCGGCCTGGCAGCCCGGAACGGTGTGGCCCGGCAGCCCCAGACGCCAGCCTGCCTCCAGCGCCAGCCCGAACGTGCGCAAAGCGGGGTCACCACGTCAGGGCGCCCGTGGTCTCCCCCGTTTCGCGCCGGTGCCCTCGGGCCCAAGCGGAAACATTTTCTAATTGGCCAACAGAGGTGCTTCCGCGCTGAAGACCTCGGGGCGGGAGCCAACCCACCGTCCAGGGAGCGGCTGTTTCTTAGCCTGGATCCCTTCGTTCATTCGACGTGTTTCCGAGCACCCGCCAGGCGTCGGGCCCTGTGCTGGGTGCTGGAGGGAGAGCCCTGAGCACGACCTCCCTGTACTCACAGGGCTCACACTTGGGAGTGGGCGACAGGCGCTAAGAGTAGGTAAATAAACGAGCCCGTTTCAGAGAAAACTGGGCGATGCGGCAGCAGAGTGCTTCAGGGGCGGAAGCTGAGGGAGAATAGCCCCGTGGGGAGGCAAGGGCAGGGCTCTGGAGAGGTAGAAGGAAGAGCAGTCAGGAAGCCAGAGGGAAAAGTGTTCCCGGTAGAGAGATCACAAGTGCAAAGGGCCTGCGGCCGTGCGGTAGAAGCCGAAGGCAAGTGTGGCTGGAGTGCGTGAGCAGGGGAGTGGGGGGGGGGTCAGTCCGGGGCAGGGGTAGTTACTGGCGAGGAGTCCGGGTTTTATTCTAAGGGTGACAGGAAGCCACTGGGGTTCTTAGAGAGAAATCACATGCCTAGGACTTAAGAGGACGGGGCCGTGAATGGAGGGAGAGGGGCAGGCGTGAAGCCGGTGGCCAGGGAGCAAGCAGCGAGCCCGGGCCGGGCGTCTTGCCCTCAGAGTGCCCGGGACGCAGTAGGAGATGCGCCCTTAGCCGTAAAAGCCTCAGGGGACTCGCCATCTATCACACGTGAGCTCGGGCAGCCTGGCCACCGGCTTGTCCCCCGTCTCGCTCTGCAGCCGACTGCCCCTCTCCTTGCCCCCCGCCAAGCCTGTTTAGACCCTTCCCTGATGACGACGTCCTCGGATATCTGCTGGGCACCTCCTGCGGGCCGGGTGCTGCTCTGGGCACCGCGACGTAACCCACCGGGCCCTCGTCTCCCTCCCTGACACCTTCCTGTTGGACCCCATCCCTGCTTCGGGTCCATCTCCGGCCCCACTTTCTCCGCTCAGGGGCCGGACCGACCCGGGCTGGGGTAACACTAGGGGTGGGCTGGACCCGCTCAGGGCGTGGTCCCCAGAGCAGCCGCGTCAGCACGCCCCGGGTCCTCGTGAGGACCGCAGAGTGTCAGGCCCCGCCGGCCCGGACCTGAGCTGGCATCTGCCCCCGAGTGAGATCCAGGCATTCGTGGCGCCCATTCAAGTTCGAGGAGCCCCGGGCCGGGCTGTGCTGGGCCTCGGCGGCTCACAACAGACGGGCCCACGTCCTGCTTCCACCTGGTGTCCTCATGAGCTACCGGGGGGCCCGGCCCGTACCATGGCCCCTCAGGGACCGGGCCGACGCAGGCCATCGCGGCACCTGCTTCCGCAGTGAGAGAGGCAAGAAAAATGTTCAGGGCAGACGGCATAACAGGCACTGGATTGGCCCTCCTGCCTGAAACAACCACGAAAAGGAAAAATACATCTGAAACCGTTATTTCCACGTGACAGCGGTCCGGGAGCGAGGGACCGAACCAGCTGGTTGCCCCGGCTCACTGCCCGCAGAGGGGTCCCAGACTGCAGCAGGGGATGGAGAGCCAGGCAGAGCCCAGTGGCCCCCACGTTGGGAGGATGGCACGGCAGAGGCCAACACAGCCACAGCTGGCGGGGCAGAGAGCCGGCGAGGACAGGCTGCGTGGAGAGAGAGTGCCGGTGACCTTCGTCGGAGGGTCCCCGCCAGCCTTCCGCCCAGCACTGAGCAGCCACGTATGTGGGCAGGGAAGGAAGACCCCACGGGTGTGGAGGGAGCATTCTCGAAGCTCGCACGGGCCAGGAGTGGTTCGCCGTCCCAGCATCCAGAACGGAGCGGCCTCCTAATGCACAGGGTATCTGGTAGAGACTCAAAAAGGCGTTGCCTCGCGTTTCCTTCGGGGCCGCGGCCGCAGCGTGTGCTCAGGCTGCAGAAGAGGCTTGTCTCCGTGCCCTCCGCCGCGGCTGAAAGAAGGTCTGGCTGGCTCCCGGCGAGACAGACGAAGTCGCCAGTGCCAACTCCCGCCAGCAGGTCCGGAAGCCGATCAAAGACGCGGGCTGATCATCCGGAAGGGGGGTCGATGGCGGGAAAACTCTTCGGCCCGCCAGAAGGGCAGGCGTCTGGGCGCTGGCGAGAGAGAAGGTCCCACCCATGCTCGAATGTTCGAGAAGGCGAGCCAGGGGAGGGGGCTGAGGGTCTGTGCCGGCTGCTCCGAAGTTGCTGCGAGTCTAAGAAGCTTGCCCGCCTCACACGTCCCGCCCGCACCTGAGAGCGAAGGGCGCTGTGCTCAGAAACGGGCGGGCTCTCGTGGAACACCTGCACCAGCCGAGCGAGGCCGGGCGCGCCGGAAGCTTCTGGCCGCCCAGGCCGAGGCCGCAGACCTCAGGCCCAGGGAGCGCGCGAGGGCCGTGAAGAGCGTCCCGGGCCGAGGCGGAGACCATCGAGACTCTGTCCCAGGAGGAAGAGGAAGAGACCAGGAAATAAAAGCCCCTCTCTGTCGTCTGTGCGTGTGGCTTCAGCAACAGCACGGATCAGGTCTTCGTAAAACAAACCTTTATCACAAACCTTTACCTACAACGACAACAAAAACAAAAGGTGTTGCCTCGGTCTCAGGCCAAATCACCTCCCGACGAAAGCTCTGGTCCGCCTCACAGAGCTTGAAGGCAGGTCCCCAAGGGATCGACCCGTTTCAAAGCTACTTACGTGTGTCCCGTGACAAAGCGTCCTGTTTAAATGGAATTCTGGAAAATGTCGTTCTTTATTTCATATTCCTTCTTGATTGATACCTTCCGACCTCACTGGACATAATCTCCCAAGGAGAGAACCGCCGAGACCACCCGATCCCGCGGCGTCTCCGCGCCCTCCTGCCCACCTGTCCTCCGTAGAAGAGTCCAGTGTGTTTGTTACCTGCCGCCGCGTAACCGCTCCTCCCAGGATTTAGCGGCTGAAACAACCACCGCCAGCTTCTGGAGCTCAGGAATTTGGGGGTGACCCGGTTCTCAGGGTCTCCCGTGAGGTGCAGTCAAGATGTCGGCCGGGGAAACCGTCACCCGTCTCAAGCGCCGGCAGGAGCCGGAGGACCAGCTTCCAGAACGGCTCGCCGTGTCGCCGTGAAGCCGGAAGCCTCCGTTCCGCACAGCGCGGGCCTGTCCCCTGGTGGCTCCAGGTCCTCACGCGCGGCGGTCGGCTTCCCCCGCCGAGTGAGTGCCCCCGCAGAGCGCAGAGGGGAAGCCGCGGAGTGCAGAGGGGAAGCCGCGGAGTGTTTTATGACCCACCCAGGAAGTCCATCCTTTCCAGGACATCACACCGGTTAAACGCGTCAGCCCTACCCATGGCGGGAGGGCACTGTGCGAGGGCGTGATTCTGGGAGGCAGGGATCACTGGGGCCACCTTAGGAGCTGGCCACCCCGGAAAAGAAGGGGTACCATGTAACAAACGCCGTGGGTTAGCCACTCTCCTATGTTCTTTCTATGTTTTTTTTTTTTTTTACATTTATTTATTTTTGAGAGAGAGAAGGGAGGGGAGGAGGGGCAGAGAGAGAGGGAGACACAGAATCTGAAGCAGGCTCCAGGCACAGAGCCCAACGCGGGGCTTGAACTTACAAACCGTGAGATCATGACCTGAGCCGAAGTCGGATGCTCAACCGACTGAGCCACCCAGGCGCCCCTCTTTCTATGTCTTTAACCCGTACAATCACTCGGGGCGGGGGGGGGTGGTGCAGGGAAAGATACTTGTAAGTAAGATAACAGGCCCACGAACAACAAGCTAAGAAGTGGTGGAAACGGTTCCGGACTCAGGTGAGCTGAATCCCACCACCTCGCTGACAGCCTCCTTCTGCCGCAAGCCTTTTTCTCGCTCTGGTGAAAAACTCCGGGGCCTCCCCCATGCTGGGCCTCTGTTCCCAGGCCCGTGGCGTGGCCTCTCCTGCCAGACCTGAGCCCACGGGGGCCCCGGAAGGTTTTCCTTCTCCCGGCAACACCTGCCGACTTCTGTTCTCCCCGAGGTCTTAAGCAGACAGTGTTCGGCCCACTTCCGCGTCCGCCCCGCGTCAGCCCCTCCTCAGGTGTGGACGGGCACCGGGAGTGGCCGCGGCTCGGGAGGGGCTCGGCCACCAGTCGGCCGGCGGCTGTGCGGACACTAATCCTTACGGTCTCTTCAACCTCTGAGACCCTTTACATTTTTTCCACAGGGATGGTGTCCTCTTTGCAGAAGGAAGTGGTCACCAAGGAAGAGCAAATTCAGCAGCTCAGACAGGAGGTGACCCAACTAAAAAGCGAGAACAAAGAGAAGGATCATCAGCTCGAAGCCCTCAGCTCCAGGGTAAGGGTCGGGTCAACGTCGCCATATCGTAGCTGCCCCTCCCCCACACCCCCCCGCCCCCCAAAAAAAGCAAACAGCAGAGTCCCGTGACTCACCCCACCTAACCTGGACCCCAGCTTCAAATGCTACTCCCCCCTCTCCCACCGCTGCCAGACGAGGCTGGTGGCCAAGGGCAGAGGGAGGGCACCGCCGGGTGGCCCCGAACATGAAAGGCACACCTGGAAAGACAAGAGGCAGAGGCCAGCTTCTCTGCAAGCTAAAGAGCTTTGGGAACTTAACCTTGACTCTGCACATGTTTCTTTGGATCCTGGCTTTAGGCTCCTGATCCTGTAGAATAAGGTTTCCTTTTCTTTTTTTTTTTTAAGTTTATTTATTTTGAAGGAGAGTGAGAGCATAAGCAGGGGAGTGGCAGAGAGAGGGAGAGAGAGAGAGTCCTAAGCAGGCTCTGAACTGTCAGCGCGGAGCCCAGAGCAGAGCTCGAACTCACAACCGTGAGACCAGGACCCGAGCGGAAACCCCGAGTCGGCCGATCAACCGGCTGAGCCCCCAGGCGCCCGCAGTGAGGTTCTTCGGTGTATGTACGGTTTGTCTGTGTCGGTGAGGCCAGGCAGAACCGAAGAGCTGTCATCTTAGGCGACAGCTCAAAGCTTCGCGGTGGCCGTCCCATCAGGTAGCTCTGTCTGCAGGGTTACGGGGGTGGGGAGACAGGTCTGGAAGGCCCAAAGAAAAGGCGCAGGAAGTCACCTCTGGTGCTTAGAACGATCCTCGGCTCAGAAGTGAGAAAAAGGCAGAGCGCGAGCTTTGGGGTCGGACAGACCAGGATCCGAGCCCTGAGCTTGCTTTTCCGGTAGCTTACCGGGTCTCCGTTTCCACGTCTGTGAGACGGGGAGAACAGAGTCGTTTTCCGAGAGGCGGGAGGCTGAGTTCAGTCGTGCTCGTCTGTCTCTGCGCCTGGCCAGCCCTGCTGGGTTGTCTCTCCCAGGCCGACTGACGCCCTAGACGCGGGGGATCGCGGCTTTCTGGGGGCGCGTGCGTGCGTGCGGGTTGCGGAGCCGACGCCAGGTGGAAGAAATATGGAAAAACAGCTCCCGTTGGACAATTCTACTTCCTGAAGTGCATTTGGATCCCTCTTCTCCCCATTTCCCCTCCCTCATCGCCCTTAGGATGAGGTCTCCCTCCTCCGCTAGCCCGTGCCCTCCTCTGGCACCCGGGCTTCCGCCGCCGAGGGCGAGGCTCTGCGATGCCCGTCTTCCCTTCTCGTTCCCTTGGTCACGCGTGTTCATTTCGGGAGAATAAGTAGATGATATCGAAAAGCAGAATTAAAGAGATAAGAGAGAAGATGCTTCCCGCACAAATACCCGTTGGTATTTTAATGTGTTTTCTTCCGGTCCTGTGTCCATAGATGATGATGCATTAATTAATTAAAATTTTATTCTCTACATAATTTTTTTTAAGTTTTAAATACTCAGTGTTTTCTCATGTTAATAAAGAAAAGCTCCTATCGTGGGTCCTAAAAGCTACAAAATATTTCATCGGTCCTGAAAGTTAGGTGATATTTTTCAGGATGTGCACACTGTAATGACACGATACTTTATTGAACGTGGGTTGTTTCTTTTTTTTTTCCTGCTTCTTTTTCTCTCTGTTGCTCACAACACTGTGAAGAACATCCTTGAACCCGCCGATCTGGCAGTTTCTCTAATCATCATCCTTGAGAGGCACTACTGAAGTGGGAGTTTCTGGGTCAAAAGAAGGCACGTCTTTATGCTCTTAATGCGTGTTGCCACGCTGCCCTCCAGAAAGGCTGTTCCCTCTACGCCGCCTCGGCCGGGGCGGGTGTGTTTTTGAGATGTAACTTGTGGAAAGTTCTAAGAACCACACAGGTTCACTTAGCGGACTCCTCCCTGTATTCCCAAAAGCCACTTTGGGCTGGTCACAGAGGAGAATGCACCCAGTTCCTCCACCCTTAGTACCCGGACTCTGCAGAGCTGGGTCTGTCCTGTGGTATAGATTGCTGACTCTTAAAAGAAGACCTGAGGGCTGCCTGGGTGGCTCAATCGGTTGAGCGTCTGACTTCGGCTCGGGTCACGATCTCACGGTTCGTGGGTTTGAACCCCACGTCGGGCTCTGCACTGACGGCGTGGAGCCTGCTTCAGGTTCTCTGTCCCCCCCCCTCCCTGCCCTTCCTCCACTCATGCTGGCTCTCTCTCGCTCTCTCTCAAAAATAAATAAACATTTTTTTTAATTTTTTTTGAAAAGAAGAAGAATTTAGACAGGTTATCCCCAGAACTCGTGAGAGGCGGAACTAGGAACCCCGACAGGGCTCCGTGCGTCCATCCGACACAAATGGCCTCGCCTCTCTTGGAATTTGTGGGTGCGGTTGGATTTAACAACAGGAGCTGTTCTTAGGGGCACACACGGGGACTGTGGACCCACAGACAGCCCTGCGGCCTGTCGATCTTTCTCTCCGTAGTGCTACATGCTGAAGGAAGAGCTAAGGAAGGAAGATTCTCAGAAGGAGCACCAGGAAGCCCAAGGGAAAGAGTTAAAACTGTGCAAAATTGTGAGTTGAAGTTCCGCACTCCCAGCTGTCCCCAGAGAGGCTAGACTTTGACCTCCAGGGGGTTGGGGGTGCTGGGGAGGCGTTCCTCGGCCCATTCAATAGGCCAGCTCTGGGACTTCAATGATGGTTTGTTAACATAGTCTCCTAATTCTTTGAAACGCTTCCTCGGACCTCAAGGAAGAGATGAGTGAAAACGCGAGGAACACACACTCTCCCGGATGCTCTGGGCAGCGGGCTCTGGCCACCTCACCACGTCGGCCCCGGGGCCCTGGGCGGGGGCTGGGCTGGGCTGGGGACACACCCTGTGGCCCCCGCCCCTGACTCCGTGGTGCCCAAACCTTCCCGTTCCACTGTCTCAGTCAGTCATAGGCACGAGGCACTGTTATTAACACGAAATTCTCCGTGAAGTATTTTTACTGGACTACATCAATTTTACACCAATTCATAAAAAAAACAAACAAACAAAAAGAAGAGGCGTTGTTCGCCTTACATAGACGATGACTTTGGAAATAAATAACAACGAAAACACACACATTCAAAGGAAAACGCTCGTTCCCTGTGCCGGCTGAGCCCTCCAGCAGGTTTCCATCACCGGGAAACACACACCTGAGACAGCTCTGCGTTAGGAGCGTGGCTGTTTTCTGCCTCAAACGGGAAAAAAAGGAAAACGTCATAGTTGTGTCCTTCCAACCTGTGTCCATTGTGTCAGCCAAGCAGCCCTTATTTAGACTGATCCTGAAAATACACCCCAGGAGAAGAGCTTGACGGGTATCTTGTACTGTTTAGCCCGGGGTCCGTGCTGATCTTCAAAGGAAACTGACCGTTTTCCTTTACCCAGTTACCCGTATGTCAATTGAAAAGAAACATCTACTTTGCCCCCCCAGATGTAGAATTCTCCAGCTAGTACCAGATTAGGTCTCTGCCTTGATGAACCCGGTGGAATGAGCTTCAGCGATGCAGACTCTTCAGCCCATTAGGGGAGCTGACTTCCTGTTGTTGAAACTCTTTCAGCAAATCCAAGACATGGACAAAGAAATGAGGAAGCTCAGGGAGGAGCTGAAGAAGAGTTCTACGGAACAGAGCCTGATCTCCAAAACGCTGCGAGAAAAGAGCAAGGTAAGACCAGGAGGGGGCGGCCCCGGGACTGCCCTGGGCCGGGCTCTGCGCACCCGTCATCTCCAGGAATCTCACGACGCCCCCGTGCGGTCGGTACTGGTACTAACCCCACTGTGCGGTTGAGAAACGGAGGCTCACGGAGGCAAAGGACGGTACCCAAGTTCACGCGGATAAAGTAGCTGTCTCACTCCGAACTTGAACCCAGGTCTGATTCCAGCGCTCCCGTGTGTAACCGCTAGTCTAGACTGACTTCCGCTCTTACCGGTAACATTTATCCAGAAGAGACCTGATGCATGAAATCAAGTTGGCCAGTGATGTTGTTTAGACTTACATGCTCTTTTTGATGTTTTTGGCCGAGTGTCCTATCAGTCATTGAAGAGGTATGGTTTTTTTTAATCTCATGATTATGGATTTGGGTATTCTACTTTTAGTATTGCCAACTTTTGCTTTATATATTTTGAGGTCGTGTTACTAGGTTCATATAAACTTAGAATTTTAATCCTTCTCCGTGGAAAAAAAAAACAACCTTTGCTTGTCATAAAATTTCCCTCTTCGTCTCTAGGAGTGTTTTCCCCTTAAAGTCTACTTTGTCATTAATATAACACTGGCAGCTACGCTGGCTTTGTTTTTTTGTTTTTTGTTTTGTTTTGTTTTGGTTAGGATTTTCATAACATGTCTTGCTCCTACTTTTTCTGTCTTTAAGTTTTAGACCTATCTCCTCTAAATAGCGTGTCATCTTTATAACATCCACTTTGACGATCTTTGCCGTTTAGCCCATTTATATATGACGCAGCTGCTGGTTTATTGGTGTTTAAATCTGTCTTCCTGCTCGCGGCCACCTGTGTGATCTAAGCGACGTTCCCTTCTCTTCCTTTCTGGCCCTTTTTTGAGTTAGTGGTTTCCCGTCATTGCGTTTTTCTCTCTTTTAGCTCGGAAGTTCTTTCTTCTTTGACTACTCTTTTAGCCCACAGTTTTCAACCCTGAATTACCAAAGTCCAGTCTTAACTGAGTTTTTCACTCTTTAGCTATTCTTTGAATGGTCAGCCTAACGACTCTACTCCGCATTCTCGACTTAACCAAGATCCAACATTAGTTCATCACTATGCCCTCCTCCTTGACGAGGCGGTGACTTTAGAACCCTGACTTCACTCGCCCCTCCAAGGTTTGTCTGCTGCTGTTACCATTCCTAAACTATCCCCTGTCTTTTAAACCCCAGAAGACCTTGTCGGTGTTTCTCTATGGTCAGTATTCACACCCACACACTGTCTTTTCTGCGTCTCTGATCATCCCTCCGGGATCACTGTTCTTCTGTTTGAAGGACATTTTTTAGTGTTTTCCTTCGGCGTGGCTGTGCCGATGACGAATTCTCCTAGATCTTCTCTCTCTCTCTCTCTCTCTCTCTCTCACACACACACACACACACACACACCTTTGGAAATGAATATTTAACCTTCGTTCTCAAAACACATTTGACTATCAAATGCCATTGGTGATGGTATTCTTCGGCGCATTACAGAGAGCACTAGGTCCGTCATCATTTGTCTCTCGGTCCCTGTCATTTCTATTTAGAAGTCATTTAGGAGCCTAGGGGCGCTGGGGTGGCTCAGTCAGTTAAACGTCCGACTCTTGATCTCAGCTCAGGTCACGATCTCACGGTTCATGAGTTCAGGCCCCCCATCGGGCTCCGTGCTGATGGCACAGGGCCTGCGTGGGATCCT
This sequence comes from Paradoxurus hermaphroditus, assembly GCA_004024585.1. Taxonomy (NCBI): domain Eukaryota; kingdom Metazoa; phylum Chordata; class Mammalia; order Carnivora; family Viverridae; genus Paradoxurus; species Paradoxurus hermaphroditus. Next base: position 2,552 of record PITB01033496.1, on the reverse strand, counting down.
GTCTCTCCTTCTCTCTGCCCCTCACATGCTCATGCTCTCTCTCTCTCTCTCTCTCTCTCTGAATAAATAAACAAATAAAAAGAGGCGTAACTCTGGTGACTTTATGTAACCTATTTTCCCTGGCCACTTAGAGAATCAAGGCTCCTAGTTACTAGCGAGGTGACCGGCCCACGGCCACACCGTCAGCAGGTGGCAGAGCCGAGACTGGAGGCCAGGCTTGTCTTGTAGTGGCAGAACCGCTAGCCACACGCGACGGTTCGCATGGAGGTGAATCAGAATTAGGTGAAACTGGGAATTCAGTTCCTCGGTCACCCCGGTTGCTCTTCAAGTGCTCGACGGCCAGCGGTGGCCGGCTGCGACCCTGCCCTTCAGCACGGGCACGGAGCATTTCCCTCGCCGCCGAAAGCTCCGTCAGACCGAGCTGCTCCACGGTTCAGTCACTCACGGCGCCGTGAAGAATGTGCTGGAGGGGCGCCTGGGTGGCTACGTCAGTTGAGCGTCCGACTTCGGCTCAGGTCATGATCTCGTGGTTCGTGAGTTCGAGCCCCACATCAGGCTCTGTGCTGATGGCTCAGAGCCTGGAGCCTGCTTCACATTCTGTGTCTCCCTCTCTCTGCTCTTCCCCCAGTGGTGCTCTGTCTGTCTCTCTCTCTCAAAAATAAACATTAAAAAAATAAAAAATAAGTAAAAATAAATAAATAAAACCACTATTAAAAAAAAAAAAAAAAAGAATATGCTGGAAGGAGGCCGCTTATCCGGGCCCAGAGGTCCTCAGTGCCCGCAGAGGAGATCCAAGCACAGGCTCGGAGATCGCCGGGCGTGAGAGACGGAGCAGGGCGCGGCCAAGGATGACCCCAAGGGCTGGGGTGGGGTACGGGGTGCCCCTCACTGGACGGGGAGCACGGGTGAGGGCAGAGTCCCCCGGGCTGGACTCGGCTCTCAGAGCACGTGACCGAGTCTGCTGAAATCGAAGTCGGAGCGTGTTTAGACGTGAGGAGGGGTGCACGGGGAGGAAGCTAAGGCCCCGAGAGCTCGGCGGCTTTTCCAAAGCACCGTCGCCAGCCGCGGGCTCTCCTGCTGCCCCACGCTGCTCAGAACAAAGCTCCGCAGGACCCTTCTGCGTCTTTCCTTACGTCTGTGACCTCCCTCGTCAGCCCCACCGAGAAACAGCTCGAGAAGTTGTTTCAGCACGACACCCGCACGTTTATTTAGGGGAGTTTGCTTCCTTACCCAGTAGGGGCCCCGGGCTCCACAGGTGCTTCCAAAATGTTACTGTTGGAGAACGCACAGCACAGCTGCGGGTCCCACGAGAGCCAGCAGAGGGCAGCATCGAGCACCCGGGAGCTCCCCTGGCCTTGACCGTGCTCCAGGCGAGGGGAAACAGACGGGCAAGTTTCCCCACTTCAGACTCCTTCTTTCCAGGCTGGGATTCTTAAAAGCCATTGTTTCGCAAGCCCCTAAAGCTCCCCAGTTTTCCGCTGGTGAGGGCTAAAAGCAGTAATGACAAACAGCTGTGATAATAAGCCTCATAATATCTACCCTGTCCCCACCATGGGGCAGTTACTAGGCGTTCAAGTGAAGCCACAGGGTGGATAGTCCCGTCCGCTCTGACAGGTTACAAGATCTGGGACACTTATGGAGCCCCCAAGAGTCCTGGTACTGCTCTAAACATTTTGAATCCCCGTAATAACCCTATGAGGTGTGCTAGGGTCACCATCCCCGTGTGACACCGGTCACGGTGGTCACACCGCTTGCTGGGACGCAGCGGGGGATTGGAGCCTATGACAGGGTGCATTCGAGCCCGGGGTGCAGAGCCGGGCCCTTTCCTCCGGAGGGGGGGCAGCTCCCGTGAGCCTGCCTCTACCTGGGTGTGCCCGTGACCCCCACCACCGGGGCTGCAGCCCCCCTGCTGCCCCCCCGGGACCCCCTCCAGGGCCGTGAGACCTCCTCGGGAATTCCCCCGGAGTGCATTATGATCACGTTAGCGGCGAGCACACGCTTTCATCATCATTTCAGGTCGAAGAGAAGCTTCAGGAGGATTCCAGAAGGAAATTGCTCCAGCTACAAGAGATGGGGAACAGAGAGAATGTCATTAAAATCAATTTGGAAAGGGCAGTAGGTCAGGTAGGCGCGCTCCGGACCCCCTCCAGCGGCCCGGCCACGCTCCCCGTGGGTCCTCTGCACCCTCGCAGCCGGTGGGGACGAGCGAGGAGACGTGGGCCGTGGCTGCGTTCTCCCTTCTATCCCAGAGGAGACGCCGTGTGTGGCTTCTGCACCCAGTGGGTGCCACGAACAGGCTCGTCCACACAAACGGTTGGCCATCGTCTGAGACCCGGGCAGCCCATCCCGGCGCCGCGCCTCCCCCGTTACCCGGCCACGCGGTTCCCTCTCGGGAAGAGTTGGAGCCTCTGGGTCCCAAGGTGTTTCTCGTCCTTTCTTCCTCACGTTTTTTTTTTTTGCCCTGACATTCACCGTCATCTTTGTTCCTCTGGGCCCCCAGCAGATGTCACAGTCAGCGTCCTTAAGGAAGTAAAGGAACACCCCAGAATGTC
>PITB01033495.1:0-13974 GCA_004024585.1 Paradoxurus hermaphroditus | reverse complement strand
GGGAGACGGAGGGGGTGCGTGTGATAATATGATCAGGAGGGCATATCTGAGGAGGCGACGCTGGAGAGAGAAACACCTAAACGAAGCCAGGAGACGGGTCAGGAAGAGGTGCGGGGAAGAGCATTTGTGGCCGAAGGAACAGCACGCGCGAAACTCTGAAGTGGGAACCAACCCGCTCGGTCTGCGTACTAGCAAAAGAGGGACAGTCCCTGCCGGAGAGGGAGTCAGGGCGGGACTTCCAGAGGGTGTGGGCCTGGGTTGGTGCTGAGCCCTTACAGCCAAAAGAGTTTTAACTGCTTCCTGCCAATTATTTTCAAAATGTGGGAAAACAGCGCACGGAGACGCAGTAATGCCGGGACGCGGTTTATGCCTCGAGGCTGTCATTAGCTGGGAGACCCTAGGCCATTTATTTGACTCGCCGACCCTGTCCTCACCTGCAGGCGTGGAGGGTTCACTCGGTTTCCTCTTCTGAGAGCTTCACAAAGTAGCCAGGCATTCATCCTCAAAAAACCCCAAGCAGTAGGGACCGTTTGTGCCCCCATTTGACAGGCGAGAAAATCGAGGCAGGGAAGCCAAGCAGGATCCCATACCACCAGCAGGGCTGGGATTCGAACCCGAGCACCCGGACACCCAAGGTGGGGGGGGCGCTACCTTGTCGCTTTGCTGTTCCGGTGCCCACTGGCTTCCCTGCCTCAATTTCGTGACGGCCACTTGCAAGAACGTAGACGCAAAACAAATCTATTAATGTCATCGTCATGTTCTTCTTTTCTTTAAAAATATTTCTTTAAACCTTTCTAAATCTCTCACGAAATAATGGATTTGGCCATGAGTATGGTTGGATGAAACCGTTAGAGCAGAGGATTGTGGGGAGCTCACAGGCAGACCTGGAAGGAGGAAGGAGACCCTGGACGCAGCGGAGGGAATCGAGCCCCCCTCTGAAGCCTCACCGCTCCCCCCATCATGTGAGCCTAGTCCCGTGTTAAAGAGAATCTGTGGGAAGTGTGGTCGAAAGAGAAGTAAGCGAACAACACCGTGAGGAAGCCACCAGAAAAATCCAGAACGCGAGATACTCTGCAAGACAACTTAACCTAGTTTCTTCACCGGGTCAGCAGTGGTCCCGAGGCTCTTCTAGATTAAATAAATAAGGGACTTAATAAACAGACACGTAATGTGTGGGCTTTGTTTAGATCTTGAACCTTCCGGGGGTGTTTATAGCTGAAGCGTAGTTGACAGAATATTAGATTAGTTTCGGGTGTGCCACGCACTGACTGAACAGTCACACACTTTGCGAAACGTTGCCCGCGATGAGCGTAGTTACCGTCTGTCGCCGCGCAACGTTATTACGGTGTCAATGACTGTACCTCCCGCGCTGTACATTTCACCCCCATGACTGGCGTAGGTTATAACTGAAGTTTATACTTGGAAACCCCGTTACCTGTTTCACCTGTCCCACCACCCTCGATCCCAAATCTGATAAACCGGCCGTGAAAGGGCGTGTGGAGACCGTTGGGGTACAGACGGCGCTCAGGAGGGCTCGAGAGTTGCTGTGCATTTGGTTCAGTGCGGTCAGAGAGCGTGCCCTCGTGTCCCAATGAGTGTGGCAAAGAGGAGAGGCGTCGAGTTCAGATTCGCTTGAAAGAGAAAAATAAACCCAAAAGCTTCCGAGAGACACATGTGGTAAAATCTTGAAAATCGTTGAATCCGAAAGGGACTCAGTGATTTATTTTACTCTTCTGTCTGCTTTTACATATGTTTGGGATTTTTCATTAAAAAAAGGGAAAAAGGAAAAAACCTTCTCACCCTCGCCAGGGTAAATAACCCGTCTGACCGAAAAAGGAGGAAAGAAACCTCGCTGTATGAAATTGCATCAAACTGAGCCAACCTCCAAACAAGAAGAAGAACATTAAAAAAAAACTTAGAAGTCGGTGCACGGCCCGTTGGATTTCAGGGTAACGAGGTGATGAGAGACCGTTAGGAAAGATGAGTGTTGAGACACCTGCCGGCGCCCGCGGCGGATGGCGGGAGAGCAGGACATTCAGAGGCGGACTTCTGGGCTTTAAGTCTGTCGCCGCCTCTTACCGTTGATTCCGGGCCAGGGACTGACTCTTCCGGTCCTTCCTCTTCTCATCTGTGAAATGGGATCTTCGTTCGGCCGACCTCACCAGGGTTAGTGGGGAAATCGAGGGAGCTCAAACACGAAACGCACTCAGAGCAGTGCCTGGCTTCTAGGGAGCGTGTGAACCATTACTGTCTTTCAGCTTCATGGGGGCACAGCTAAGGGTGCGGGCGGAAGGCAGCTACTCTGCCGTTTGGTTTTTAGTGTTCATCGCCTCTTATCCTTTCTCCAGGGTTTCTCTCCCACCCACTTCCCGTCACTCAAATTAGAATTTTTTAGTGTTTATTTTTGAGAGAGAGAGAGAGAGAGAGAGAGAGAGAGAGAGAGAAAGCAAGCGGGGGAGGGGCAGAGAGAGAGGGAGACACAGAATCCGAAGCAGGCTCCAGGCTCCGAGCTGTCAGCATAGAGCCCAATGTGGGGCTCGAACTCACAGACTGTGAGATCATGACCCGAGCCAAAGTCGGACGCTTAACCGACTGAGCCCCCCAGGCGCCCCATCCCCTTCACTGAAATTAAAATGCCCTGCTCCGTAGCCTCAGAACCAGTCTCTCCGTGGTCTAGAATGGGTCCAGGTCATTGTCGTGCTCTGAGACAGGGTGAGCAGAGGGAGGGGGACAGCGGCGTGGTATCTGGTGAGAGTGAGGACCGTACACTCAAAGCATAAAGGCTCTGCAACCGAGAGAACTCTGCCCCTGGCCTGTAGCCTGGCTCCCGGCAGGGGCCCTCGGGCTCCCGTGGCCTCTGGGTCCCTGCCATCCTCCAGCGTCACCGGCGAGGGCAGGCCTCCCCTCACAGCGAGAGCCCGCGGTGTTCTCCTTTGCGCCTTGTTCTGCCGGCTGTGGGTTGGGGCTTGTATTTTATGGCTCCGCATGAGAAATATTCTATAAAGTTCTGCATTTTGCTCCAGGGCTTTGCTGAGCCCAACCCCAGATCTGCAGAGCGTGTGTGGTCCTGTCTCAGGCTGTCCCCGCACACTGGGTGCTTTCTCGAAGGTCCCTCGCGGGCCTCGTAGATCCTGGAAAATGCATTAGAAGATGCGGCCGTCTGAACGTGAGTCACGTTAACACACAAACAAACAGAACAGCCGATCTCGAGGAGTCGCACGATGGATGCTTCCGTTTATAACATTCGCAAAATGACATGTCAGAGATGGAAAACGGATTAGTGATGGCCGGGGGGCCGGGGGACCTGGGGCTCGCGGAGATGAGGGCAGGGATGCCTGCGAAGGCACGGGGCGAGGTCCTCGTGGTGATGGAATAGGCCCCTGTGCTGATTGCCTTGGTGGTTACATGCACCCACCCGTGGGATAGAGGGACACCGAGGTGCACGCACGCACACACGTGGGCACACGCAAGCACACACGTGCGTACACGCGCACACGCACACAGCACCATCAAGTCCTGTATTTGATATCATACTACAGTTATGTAAATTGTACTCACCTTACCCAGGCCCTTTCTATACTATTTTTGGCAACTCGTAAATCTATAATGAGCTCAAAATAAAAAGCTAAAAAAAAAAAAAAATCCCGTGGAGAGAAACTCCGGGTCACCGAAACAATGGGCCCTGTTCTCACCTGCGTCAGGAACGAGGGCAGCGCGGTCAGACTCGCTCAGCCACCATCTTTATTCCGAGCCGCGCTCAAGAGACCGAGGGTCGATGGAGGGAGCGCTTCCCGGGGCCACGGCGCCGCACCCGGGCCGGTTTTCCTTCGTGACCCACGGGCCCCTGGAACTTCATCTGCTTGGCTGAGCGCTGCCGCCGCGGGGGCAAGTGCGTGAAACTGCCCGTGTCTTCCCAAGAGAGCTTGGGTAAGAAGGTTCTAGAAGGAAAAGTTTCAGTGGGGTTTTAGGAGAAACAGTGCAAGGTGTGAAAAGGAGGCAGGGCCGAGGGAAGTAAGAATTGGATCGGCCGCTCGGAGGGGCGATTTGCAGCTGTGCTTTCTCCTCGCGAAGGTGGACCCAGCACTTCTACTCCGGGGGAGCGCTCCCGGAGAACCACGTGCGCGTGCCCCCCAAGAAGGCCTGTCCCCGGCAGCGCGACACTTAGTCACAGTAACAACGCTCCGGAAACCCGGGGGCTGGCCCGAAGAACTGCGGTGTTGCCAGGCGCACTGGGAATCCTACGCGGCAGTAGGAGAGGTTAGATCTCTCCGTCGGGACGTCGAATGGACATCCGACTATTTTATTTCTTAGGGTAAAGTGACTCCTGAAACGAGACACACAGGTCCGTGGCATCGATAAAACAATACTCTGTGTTTTTAAGGATGTCCGTGGGTGTGGGTGTTCGTGTGTGGTTACGACTAGAAAAAGACCCACAGAGCTGTTCTCGCTGGCAGGGATCGCGGCCACGCGGCCACGGCTGGTGGGAGGCCGTGGCCAAAGGCAACTTTGATTGTATCTGAAAGTTTACAATGTGTTTACAGATGTCTTGAGATATTTCCTGGGTAGTTAAATGTGTATCTGAAGAAAGAGAGGGTAATATAGTTACTTTCGCAGTGGGAGCTGTGGCCGTGCCAGCCACCTGGGGCCACCCGTCGGTGAGCCCCACCTCAGAAGGGACAGGGATCCCGCTCTAGAATGCCGGCGCCGGGGGTGCTGGGAACTTGTCTGATTCCGCACTGGATCCCCAGTGCCTAGAGCAGTTCCTGGGCTTCCAGAGAAAGAATATAAAGCGAAATCAATTACCGAACGAGTCGTCACCTTTGTCTTTTGATACGCAGTATGAATAGTTGTCGAGTCTGAGTGACTGACCGCCTGACTCCGGGAAAGAATCCGTGAGGGAATTCAGCATCCGCTGTGCCCTACTTCGTCCGCCGTCTCTCCAGCCTTTGCAAAGGACACTGACAGTCCCTTGTCTGTCTAGGGAGAAGGTTCCCTAGGTGTCCCCACCCTTGCCCCCACAAGTTTTATTAAGCGTCACCTTCTTCCCTGTAAGGGAGATGGGCTGGGGGACGGAGACGCGGACAGGAGGAGGGGCTTGTCACCTCACCAGGGTAGCACGCGGGGTCTTTCCCCCGCGGATGGGCCACAGTGACAGCAGCTTCCAGATTTCACTGACTAAACCTGCAGTTTGTTCCTATTCTGCCTTTCGCACTGAACGCCGAGGGTGTGACGCGCGGGTACCAGAATGGGGGTCACCATCTCCCAAGGCTGTGCTGCTCAGAGGTGGTGTGTGGCCCCGCTCTGCCGCCGGCTCCGGGTGGATGCGCCCCGAGGCTCGTGTCCAGTGGGGAGGAGCGCCTTTTCTCCGGCAGTCCGTCCCGGGCCTCTCATTGGCCCCGTTGGCCCACGTGACCAACATCCCTGAGCCAATCACCAGAGGCCGAGGGGTAGGAGATGCTAATTGCCAGGCTCAAGGCCTATGAGGAGGGCCGTCCCCATGCAAGCCCCGAGAGGCAGGCAGTTCCCCCAAAGAAAGAAAACATGGTTTGGCCGCTCGCCCCACCAGCTCAAACCCCACCGCGCCTGCCCCGCGCCCGCCCCCTCCCTGCTGTGGCTCTGGACATTTCCACTTTCTCCTCCTGCTTTTGGATCCCCGAGCAGGACTGCCAGAATCACACGTGTGTCAGATCATCTCGTTGTCCGCCTTGAACCCACGCGATATGTTAGTTGTAACTCAGCGAAGCCGGGGCGGGGAAACCTAGGAGGGGGGCAAACCGGACGGCCAAGGGCATGACAGCCAGGCAAAGCTTAATAGCATGACAAGTGTCGTTCACAAACACCTCTTGTCTTTGGGACAGGAGCTTGGGGGCCACTTCTCCCTTCTGGGATGGACTGGGGGGGGCGGTGGCATCCAACATCCCTCTACTTCTGACCACCTCCTGTGCGTAGGCCTAATGCTGGCAAGAGGAGTAAACCCAGGGTCCCAAATTCAGTGCCTACAGGGGCCCGGCAGGTAACGTGAATGAGGGCAGCGTCTGGGGCCGTGGCAGGGGCGGTGACGGCAGTGTTTGGCACAAATAGTAAACATTCAGTTAATACTGGTTGGATGAACACATTTATTCATAACAGCAGTTCGTTCACGATGCAAGAAATGTTAAACAGTGGTCAAGGGCGAGGAGATTCGGGGAGTGTCATGGTAGATAAAATAGATAAAATCCTTGCCATCAGGGAGTACACAGTCTGTAAGGAAGACTGTTGAGAATTAAGTAACATCCAAGCACCCACCTTTCCCCCCCCCCCTCGCCAAATTGGATGTCTGGTGGGTAGGGAGGGGCATGGGCCCACGGAGGCTGCCACAGGGGGCCGGGTCCTCCTGAGGGAGCCTCTGGAGGTCATGGTGGCTGAGACCTCCCAAGGGCGAGCAGGAGGGAATGGTGTTCCAGGCAGAGAGAACAGCATGTGCAAAGGCCTCGTGACAGGAGGCAGCATGGAGGGAGAGAAAGGCCAGCGTGCTGGACGGAGACCTCCCTCGCAGGGAAGCCAGGTCCAGGCTGTGTTCAGAAATCGGCCACATTCTGAGGACGCCCAGAAGCGATCAGCAAGGGTGCGGTGAGGGAGGCAGGCTCAGAGTTGTTGTGTTGTCAGAAGCCCCTGAGGCCGCTGCCCAGAGGACAAACTGGAGGGAGGCCAGAGTGGTCTCAGGGAGACGGGCACGGCGGCGTGGTGGCCGTCCAGGGCAGAGATGGTGGTGGCTCGGGCCGGGCGACGCCTGCGCGGGGGAGGGGGGACAGGGAGAGCAGTCGGTTTCCAAGGGGAGCCTGACAATACCTGGTGATGGAGCGGATGTAAGGGCCGAAGGAGAGTGAGCAGTGGGACAGTCCCGGGCTTCTGGTGTGAGCAACGCACCCCGCCCCCCCATGGGGGAGCCCGGGGCAGAGCGGAGTTTGCCAGTAGCAGATGTATTGTGAATGAAATCAATATGGTGGCGGAGGCAGCCAGAAACATCCAGGTTTGGGCCACAGCTGTTGTCTATCCAGAAGCCTGTGATTGCTGTCGGCAGGTTTGGGTTTCTAAGCCCTTGAAAGACACGGGGAATTGGCCGTCTCTGAAGTCCCCCTGGCCGACTGGCCATCTGTCCTCTCCAACCAGCAGGCAGGTCCGCCGTTCTTAGCCAAGGTAGCCAGAGCACTCAGGGGGTGTGGAAAGGTGAGCCACCCGCCCGCCTGGGACCCTCCATCTGCTTTTGATCCTTCACAGCCTTTGAAGTCGCCTCTACCCCCCACCCTCCAGCTGTCATCTCTTGGGCTCTTCCAGCAGCCCCGTGCTCCCCCAGTGCTTCTCAGTCCCCGGGGACAGGGGTGGTGACAAGGGTAACAAATGGTGCAAGCCGCCGGCAGCAGCAGGCCACAGAGAAGGCCAGAGGGCGGGGGCTTTTGAATGCCTCTTTCTTCCTGCTCCTCTTGGCCTGGCTCCGAAGCAGCAGGGGTATCGGGGTTCTGCAACAGTGCAACAGGGGGGAAATTTTTTTTTAAATGAATCTCATGCCTTTGCTTCCTTTTCCTGCCGTCATGAAAGAGAAGCGAAGTCTCTCCTCCCACAGACCGTGTTAAGACCGTCTGATTTCTCTCTTCCCTCCCCTGCAAGGAGAATAAGCTGGGTCTCCTGTTTCAGGTCATTGTGAGCAGGGGAGAAGGGGGAGAATGTGAGGGAAGCCTCCCCACAAACTGCCAGAGAATTCAACTCTGCCCATCAGACTGCAATAGGAACCGGTGGTTTCTAGGTGATTCTCCTGACAGTTCCTAGTATCTGCCTGGAACAAAGCTAATTGTGTCTTTTGTCTGAGCGAATGCCTTCTCTAACTTAATCTGCATATAACCTGCCAGGGAAGCATATAAAATCTGCCCTTATTTTCTCCATCCTTGTGGGTGAGGCTCAGAGAAGTGAAATAACTTGCCCAAGGTCATACAGCTGATATGACACATAGCTGGAATTTGAACCCATGTAGCAGATGACAGAACCGAGCTCTGACCAGGTGACTTTGTGGATATTGGAGCTGGATGGGCCTTGGGTTCCATTTTGAACCAGTTTTACTTGAAGTTTTACTGTCCCTAATGAACATGGGTGCAGAAATCGTCAACGAAGTATTAGCAAACCAAATTCAGGAATACCTTAAAAGTACCGTTCATCACAATCAAGTAGGATCTAATCTAGGGATGCAAGTGTGGTTCAGTATTCACAAATCCATCAGTGTGATATGTCCCACTAACAAAAGGAAGGATAAAAACTATATGATCATCTCAGTAGATTCAGAAGAAAAGTATTTGGCAAAATTCAACATCTGCTCCTGATAAAAACTCTCAACAAAGTAGGTTTAGCGGGAACATACCTCAACATAATAAAGACCACGGCTTTTACTGAGAAACCCACAGCTAACATCATATTCAAAGGTGAAAACCTGAAAGCTTTTCCTCTAAGATCAAGAACAGGACAAGAATGTCCACTCTCGCCTCTTTGATTCAACTTTGGACTGGCGATCCTAGCCATAGCGATCAGACAAGAAAAAGAAATAAAAAAGCATCCAAACTGGAAGAAAGAAGCAAAACGTTCACTTTTGCAGATGACATGATCACGTACATAAAAAACCATGAAGCGTATACCAAAACACTATTAGAACTCATAAATGACCTCAGAAAAATTGCAGGATACAAAATTAATATGCAAAAACCTGCTGTGTTTCTGTACACTGAGAACAAAGTAGCAGAAAGAGAAATTTTAAAAACAGTCCCACGTACATTTGTATCAAAGGAACAAAATACCTAGGAATGAATTTAACAAAGGAGGTGAAAGACCTATACTCTGAAAACTATAAGACATTAATGAAAGAAGTTGAAGATGACACAAATGGAAAAATATATCATTACTCACGGACTGGAAGAATTAATGTTAAAATGTTCGGACTACCCAAAGCAGTCTTCAGATTTCATTAGCTGTCACCTCACACCAGTCAGAATGACTAGCATCAAAAAGACTAGAAATAACAAGTGTTGACAAGGACACAGAAATAAGACATCCTCGTGTACTGTCGGTGGGAATGTAAATTGGTGCGCCCACTGTTAGAAAACAGTTGGGAGGGTCTTCAGAAAATCAAATAGTGATAGAGTGTGATCCATTAATTACGCTAGTGGATATTTACCCAAAGAACATGAAAACACTAATTTGAAAAGATATATGCCCTACTATATTTATTGTAGCATTATTAACAATAGCCAGTACAGGGAAGCAATCCAAATATCCATCAATAGATGAATGGATAAAGAAGAGGTGAAATACATACACCATAGAGTATTACTCAGCCATAAAAAAGAATGAAATATTGCCATTCTTGGTATGAATGGACCTAGAGGGTATTACGCTAAGCGAAATAACTTGGACGGAGAAAGGCAAATAACATCTGATTTCGCTAATATGTCAAATGTCAAAAACAAAACAAACAAAACAAACAGGTCTTAAATACAGAGAACAAACATGGCCGCCAGAGAGGAGATGGGTGGGGGGATGGGCAAAATAGGTAAAGGGGATTAGAAGGCACAAACTTGCAGTTATAAAAGAAATAAGTCACGGAGATGAAAAGTAGAGAATAGGAAATATAGTCCGTAATATTGTCATATTGTCTGGTGACAGACGGTGACTACACTTAACCCCGTGAGCACTGAGTACTATATAGAATTGTCAAATCACTGTGTTGTGTACTTGAAACTAACACGGCATCGTATGTCAAGTGTACCTCAGTAATTAATTAATTAAAATAAAATACACAGACTTCAGAGCCAGCCCACCTGGTCGTGAATCCTGGTTCCGCCACTGACTAGCGGGTCACTCTGAACCTCAGTCTCATCATCTCTGCCCGCCTCATAGGATTAAATGAGGCGACATAGGCAAAGAGTTCTTGGCCCCAGCCTAAATGCTTTTCAAGTGTTAATTATTTTTATTTCTGTTATCTATAAAATGAGCACTATAATCGGGGCCAGGCTAAGACCTTCAGAGGCCTCAAAACACCAAAAGGAGATCAGCCTCTTGCCCCATGTAATTCATTAAAAAATTTTTTTTGATTTATTTTTGAGAGAGAGAGAGACAGACCATGAGCAGGGGAGGAGAGCAGAGAAAGAGGGAGACACGGAATCCGAAGCAGGCTCCAGGCTCTGACCAACACGGGGCTCGAACCCACGAAGCTCGAGATCATGACCTGAGCCGAAGTCAGACGCTCAACTGACTGAGCCCCCCAGGCGTTCCTGTCCCCATAAATTCAATAATAAAACAAAGTGACCCATAAAACCCAAATCTCAAACTCCCTATGTGCTGAAATTTTAAAAGCTTGCTTTTCAGATCCTAACGGCAGAAGAGGGTCAAGTTCACCAAACAGGAATGATCCGTGTTTCGTTGCCGCTTATCCTGTCCTCAGACCTAAATCTGCGTTTAGTTGTCCTGTTGGGAAATGGGGGGCGGACAGTTCTGTCTCCCAGGGTGATGGAGAGAATTCAAGGACGTAATGGAAAAGCGAAGGGGAAAGGTTGCCTGCCGTGGGCTAGCACTTGGGAAATGGGAGCCAGGATTAGAATTGGGGGCAGGGATTTTTCTCTGTACTGCTCATCCTGCTGCACTTGTGGCTAATCTGTCTGCTTCTGAACCCTTAAGCTCTGGCCGGCAGCAGGGAAGAGTAATTGTCAGGTTCCTAAGTCAGGGTTCCGTTTTCTTTGTGACGACTGGTGTTTCTATTGCTTTGGCTTTGTTAGTGATATTTATTTATTTTCCTCCAAAGGAGGACGCGTTGGAATTGCTGCAGGTATGTTTGAAGCTTAGATCTTGAATTACCTAACATAGATCTAGAGTCTCTATTCCTTTTTGGAGTTGATACCATGCAAATTAGTTTTGGGAAAGACAGACTTCCTAATTGTTATCTCTTCATTCTTTTATCATTACGATCTGTTCCTCTAAGTCTGGAGTAAAGGTTTTTATTTTCAAGTCTATTTGAAACGATGTCAGCTTTCTTCTCTCTGGTGTTTGCATCACATGCATGAATTTTTACAATTCTTCTCTCTGAGTCTTTGTGTGTTTTTATATTTTAAAAGGGTATCCTGTAATAAGCCTGTAGTTCATTTTTTTTGGATGCTTATTAATTTATTTTGAGACAGAGAAAGAGAGAGCGCCCATGCATGCATGTTCACACAAGCAGGGGAGGGGTGGGGGGAGGGAGAGAAAGAATTCCAAGCAGGCTCCGTGCTGTCAGCGCAGAGCCTGACACAGGGCTTGATCCCATGAACCATGAGATCATGACCTGAGCTGAAATCAAGAGTCGGGTGTTTAACCAACTGAGCCACCCAGGCGCCCCAAAGCCTGTAGTCAGTTTGATAATCCAGTCTTGTAATATTTGTCTTTTAGTGGGAATATTTATTCTGTAAGTTAAATGGACATTAAATGTATGATTATTGATAAATTGGAGTTTAAATCTCATTTTATTCTATTCCGTCTCTTCTTCGTTTCTTTTTCTTCTACGTTCTTGCTTTCTTTTGGATTAATTAAGTATTTTTATTATTCCATTTTCTCCTCTATTAGCTTGTTGGTATACATTTTTTTATTATTCTAAGTAGTCACCCTAAAGACTGTAACACGTATCCTTTATAAATCTTAACGTTTACTATAAATTAGTACTTGTACCACTTGTAGAGAAAATGCAATGTCCTTAGCACATGTAAACAAATAATCTTATTTTTGGTTTGTTTCACTTTTGTCTTCATCTTTGAAGACTTTCTTGCTGGCCTAGAATTCCGCATCAGCGGATGAACTGCCGCTGTTTTTTGGTGTCCATCCTACTTGCAAAGAAGTCTTACGGTTCCTTCTTTAAAAGTAATTTGCCCTTTATTCACTCTCTGCATTTAAGAAAATACAGTCCCACAGGTGTACAGTTTGTGATAAGCCCTGGGGTGTTTCCCTCTGTACTTATTTTACCTCCGATCTGCAGAACTTCTCAATTGGTCCGGCTTGAGGTCTTTGTCAGTCTGGGAGATTTTCTGTCCGTTTCTTGTTAAATATTGTTTCTGATTTGCCCTCTCTCCTTTCCTTCCGCGGCCCCTCTTTCATGTACGTTAGACCTGTTCTCCATGGTCCGTATTTCTTCTCTGCTTTTCTTAAAATCCGTTTTCCTTTCCAGCCCTCTGTCTGAGATTTTATCCACTGACTTGTCTTCCAGTTCATTTAATCTTTTCTTCTGCACCATCAACTCTGTTGTTCAGCTGCTCTGTTGAGCTCTGAATTTCAACTCTTGTAGATTTCAGTTTTCAAATTTTTGTTTGGATTTTTAAAAATAGTCTAGGTCTCTAGTAGCGGTCTCCTTTTAAACCTTTTCTCTTGACCATATTATCGTGGTAGTCAGGGGTTCATGTTTGATAGCCCAAAGTCTGAATCTTATCATGGGTTTGGTTTTTTTGTCTTGGTTTTCGGTGCTTTGGTCTTGTCTCCTTGCGTGCCTGGTCGTTTTTATGAAGTGCCAAACGTTGTACATGAAAAATTGTGGCAACTCTGGAAGGTGAGACCTTCCCCAAAAGAAAAGCTACTTTTCTTCCTTCTGCCAATGGATGCTTCTAGAGGTGAATCAGTTTGATCCACCGAGGGATTATTGGATGGCCTAAGACAGGATCCATTTGGTGCGCCCATACTCTGAGGGAGCAACCTTTCGGGGGCCTCGGTTAAAAACCTGGCGTGTTCACCAAGGATTCTCCTTCTCAACGGGCCAGGAACGCTGACTGTCACCTCGCTGGTACAGGGAGATTTCCCAAAAGCCCTGCTCCCCGTCCTGTCTTCTCAGCTACCCCTTTGTGCTCGGCTTCTCCGACACCCGCCCGGCTCAGTTAGGTGTCAGCAAATTCCTCGAAGGTTAGAGTGACCAGCAACGTCCGGCTCCCTTCTCTGCGGTTCTCGTAACTCTAAGATCTTTGCTCCTTGGGTCCCAGCCGCCTTGGTAGCCTTGAACTCTAGTTTTTGTCTCCCCAGCCCAATGAGATGGGAAAACCCTAAGCCGTTTCTTTTTTCCTTCCGTGCTTCTAAATCGGCAGATGGTTCGAGGGGTACCGTGGTAGCAGCCGGACGTCATACACTCCCTGTCTCATCTCTCTGGGACCTTGCACCTTCAAGCCCTCTGTCGGTTGCCCTCTGGTACCTTACGACAGTGTTTTGTAGCTTCTGTTTTACGTTGTGATGGTGAGATTGAACCCAAAATACAAGCTAGCCCATCAGAGCTGAGCGGTGAGCTCCATTGGAGAGTTTACTGCATGTTAGGGAAAACGGCTTATTTTTATTTTCTCCAGTACTGGAGAAAAATGCAACTCTAAACCGTATTAAAAGACGGATTCCAGTCGAATTAACGATTTAAGCATCTTTTACAATTCTAAGTGAATATAGAAATGCAGACAAATTAAAACGTAGACCTATTTTAATATCCTAGAGTGAGGGAAATAATTTTTACACCTACAAAAAAAATTATTGGGTGAATATATAAATTTTTTGTTCTACGTGACACCGTGAATAAAGACAACAGACAAATGAAAAGTAAAGAAGAGCAATTTACAGCATCTGACACCAGCAATGAACTAATACCTAGACTCTACATGGCACTCCAGCAAATCAACAAGAAAAAAATAAAGAAGAAAGCCCATCCGGGGCGCCCGGGTGGCTCAGTTGGTTTAGCATCCGACTCTTGATCTCGGCTCAGGTCTCGATCTTACAGTTTGTGGGTTTGAGCCCCACATCGAGCTCTGCACTGGCATTGTGGAGCCTGATTAGCATTCTCTTTGTCTCTCTGCCCTCTCCTGCTCATGCTCTCTCTCTCAAAATAAGTAAATAAACTTTAAAAAAGAAAAGAAAAGAAAAAACCCAGTAGAAAAGCGAGCAAGGATAAACCATGAATAGACAGTCCCCAGAAAC
>PITB01033494.1:0-13969 GCA_004024585.1 Paradoxurus hermaphroditus | reverse complement strand
TGTTAGGGTCTTTACAAAGATTTCTTCTTGAACTCTTCACAACACTCCTTTGAGGTAAGGGTTAGAATTTCTTTTCACGCATCAAGAAGGAGAGGCTGAGAGAAGTTAAGTAGATTCTCCAGGCTCACTCAGCCACTAAGAGACAAAACCATTATCATCTCCCCTGTTTGCACAACTCCAGGACCCATGTTTAGAACCAAAAATCCAATTTCCCCTTTAGATGCATGATATAGGCAAACAGAAATGACAGTTACCACTAGTGGATGTACAGCCTCTCTGTAGAGCGACATGGCAACACCTCGGATGTATGTAATAAAGCTGAGTGTGATCTTACATAATGATCCAGCAATTGCACAATCTTCATACACAATGCCAAAAAGTAGTTGACATGTGAACACCAGGAAACAAATAACAAGAATAATCTTTGCTACATTGTGATAATAAATCTTTAGGGGAGAAGTGCCCATTAATAGGACACCAAAAAAATGCATTGTGGAATATTCATTGGTATCATGTATAGGTGTGAAACATCAATAAAATATAACTACAGGAATCAGCACATAAAGCATCTCAAAAACATAAGATGGTGTGACAATAATAGGGAATACAAGGACACCAACATTATGAGATCCATTCTGATTCAAGGGATGCAGTCATTAGTAAAGAGAATATTAAGAAAACCATGAAAATCATAAAAACCTATTTCAATAGAGTGTTTACCTCGGAGGAATAGAAAAATACAATCAGAGAAGAGTAGACAGTGGGATTCCAATGTAATTGGAGCTACAAATTTCCCTCTTAAAATACTTTAGTTGCATTCCATACATTTTGGTATGCTGTGCTTTTGTCATTCATCTCAAAGGGCACATGGAACATTCACCAAAGTAGACCATATGTTAGGTCACAGCACAAGACTCAAAAACTTTAAAAAGATCAAAATCATACCAAGTATCTTCTCTCATCACAGTGGCATGAGACAAGAAATCAGTAACACCATGAAAACCAGAAAGCTCATAAATAGGTGGAGATTAAAGAATCCCCTCTTAAAATATCAATGGGTAAAAAAATTACAAGATAAATTAGAAAATACTTTGAAGCAATTGAAAATGAAAACACAACATACCACAACAACTTATGGGATGAAGTGAAAACAGTGCCCAGAAGGAAATTTATAGCTATAAATGTTTATAGTAAAAAAAGAAAAAGATTCCAAATCAGTAACCTACTTTTACACCTTAAGTAAACAGAAAAAAAGAGTAAACTAAACCCAAACATAGTAGAGGAAAGAAATAGTAAATGTTAGAACAGAAATAAGTGAATAGAGAATAGAAGAACAATAGAATTGACAAAACCAAAAATTAGTTCTTTGAAAAGATCAATAAATTGATAAATATTTAGTTAGAATGGCAAAAATAGAAGCTTTGAATAACTGAAATCAATAATGAAAGTGGGGGCATTACTACTGACCTCCCATAAATAAAAAGTATTATAAAACAACACTATGAACAATGATAAGGCAACAAGTTATATAATCTAAGTTAAATGGACAAAGTCCTAGAAAAACACAAATGATCATAATTGACTCAAAAAGAAAAGAAAGTCTCAGCAGACCTATAAGAAGTAAATAAATTGGGGCACCTGGGTGGCTCAGTTGGTTAAGTGGCCGACTTCGGCTCAGGTCATGATCTCACGATATGTGAGTTCAAGCCCCTCATCGGGCTCTGTGCTGATAGCTCAGAGCCTGGAACCTGCTTCAGATTCTGTGTCTCCCTCTCTGTCTGCCCTTCCCCTGCTCATACTCTGTCTCTATGTCTCTCAAAAATAAATAAACGTTAAAAAATTTAAAAAAGAAGTAAATAAATTGAATCAGTAATCAAAAACTTCCCAACAAAGAAAAGCCCACGACCAGATAATTTCATGGGTAATTATCACCAAACATTTAAAGAAGAATCAACACCAATCCTTCTCAAACTCTTTCAAAAAATAGAATAAAGTGGAATACTTCCTAACTTATTCTAGAAAGCCAGTATTCCTCTAACACCACAAGAAAAATATAGGCCAATATCTCCTATTAATAAAGATTCAAAAATCCTGAATGAAACACTAGCAAACTGAACCCAACAACATGGTAAATGGATTATACACAATGATCAAATGAGATATAGCCCATGAGTGAAAGATAGCTGAACATAAGAAAATCAATAAATGTACTATACCACAGTAATAGAAAAAAAGGAAAAAGAACACAATCATCTCAATTGAGTCAGAAAAAGCATTTGACAAAACGGAACGCACATTCAAGATAAAAGCACTTGGAAAACTCAGAATAGAAGGACACTTCCCCCCAACATAATAAAGTACATTTATAAACAAACAAACAAACAAACAAAAAACAAAAAAAAAAAAACACAAAACTCAAACCTAACATCATACTCAGGGGTGAGCAACTGAAAACTCTCCCGCTAAGATCAGTGATGAGACAGGTATGCCCATTTTCACCACTGCTATTCAACATAATGCTGGAAATTCTAGTCAGAGCAATTAGGTAAACAGGGAAATAAAAGACATCTAAATTGGAAAGGAAGACTTAAAACTATTTCTACTAACAGGCGACATGGTCCTATATACGGAGAATTCCTAAGAATCCACAAAAAACTACTATCACTAACAAACTAATTCAACAAATTTTCAGGGTATAAGATCAACACACAAAAATCAGTTGTATTTCTATACATGAGCAGTGAACAATTTGAAGAGGAAATTAAGAAAACAATTTCACTTATAGTAGATATAAAAGCAATATAGTACCGAGAAGTAAATTTTACTAAGGAGGTGAAAAATATGTACAATGAAAACTACAAAATATTGCTGAAAGAATTAAAGAAGACCTAAATAAATGGAAAGATATATTCACGGTTAGAGAACATAATATTGTTAAGATAGTAATATTCTTCAAAGCAGTCTTCAGATTTGACACAATCCCAAAAGATATAAAAACGTAGGTACACACAAAAACGTGAACACAAATGTACATAGCTGCATTATTTATAAGAGAAGAGAACTGGGAAAAAAACAAATCGATAAGCAAAATGTACTATATTCTTTCAATAGGATATTATTTGGCAATTAAACATGAAGTACTATGGGGCACCTGGGTGACTCAGTCGGTTAAGCGTCGGACTTCAGCTCAGGTCATGATCTTGTGGTTCATAGGTTCAAGCCCCACGTAGGACTCTGTGCTGACAGCTCAGAGCCTGGAGACTACTTCGGACTCTGTGTCTCCTTCTCTATCTGCCCCTCTCCCACTCATGCTCTATTTCCATCTCTCTCTCAAAAAATTTAAAAAACATTAAGAAAACTTCTTTAAATTCACTACTATTGTAAGCTACAACATGGGTGAATTTCAAAATAATTATGCTTAGTAAAATAAGCCAGACCCCTGCCCAAAAAAGAATATTTACTATATGATTCCATTTCCATGATATTCTGGAAAATATTAAAACAATGGAGGCAAATATCAGATCAGAGATTATCAGAGAATCGTGGAAGGGAAGAGGAGATTGAACTCTACCACATGATAGAAATGTTTATATCTCCACTGTAGTTGGAGGATGCCAACCAACTGTATGCATTTGTAAAAGGTATACACCTGAACACCTAAAAAAAGTTAGAGTGCCTATACGTAAAGTATACCTCAATAACTTGAGTTGAAAAAAAGTAGACCACATTTAAGACCAGTTCTGAGTTAAATAGACTGGTAGAACACTTAGAGAATACTTGTTAGAAACCACAGGAAACATTTAAAAACAGTTAAGACAGCTTGTTAACATTTGGTTATTTTCCTTACCCTCCATGCAAAATTTCTGGTTTTAAACTAAAGTGAGCAAATTATTTTAAAAATTTAATGATAATAGCTAAAATAATAGTAAGTTTATGTATAATTTCCAGAGGTGTAGAATCAAACCAAGGATTTTTTTTAATTTTTTAACGTTTTTATTTATTATTGAGAGACAGAGACAGAGCATAGGCATGGTAAAGATAGAGAGAGGACGAGACACAGAATCTGAAGGAGGTTCCAGGCTCTGAGCTGTCAGCACAGATCCCAACGTGGGGCTCGAACTCACAAATTATGAGATCATGACCCAAGCTGAAGTCGGACGCTTAACCAACTGAGCCATCCAGGCACCCCTAACCAAGGATTTTAAAAGGAGAAAAGCCTAAAAGAATCCATAAGATTCCAAGAAAGTAGAAAAAATAAAAGCATAGAAAAGGCAGGAAAATAGGACAAAATAAAAAGAAATCCAAATATATAAGAAATCATAGTAAATATAAATAAACTAACCCAGCCACTTACTGAAAGACAATACTTGATTGATGTGCAAAAGACACCTAAAATATAATGGCACAGAAAAGAAAAAATAATTCCGGATATAAGGAGTTAACAAAAAGTAACAGCATAAAAATGCTGAAAGTAAAAGGACAGAAAAGATGTGTCAGGCAAATACTGAACGAAGAAACCTGATGTAGCTATATTATTGCCAAAAAAAAATAGTCTGTAAGGCAAAAAGCAGTATTAAGGATAATGAGGGTCAGTACAGAATGACGAAAGGTATAATTCTCTCAGAAGGTATCACAGTTATATGCTTTTATGCTTCCTAATAACACAGCTACAAAACCTACAAAGCAAAAATCGAAGAATCACAAAGAGAAATTGACAAATCTACCATTATAGTGAGAATTCTTAACATTCCTCTCTCAGTAATTGATATATCAAGCAGGCAAAAAATCAGTAAAGATACACAAGACTTGAAAAATAAAATTAACATCTCGATCTGATGGACATAGGATTCCATAGGACCAACGATTAGAGAAATCAAATTCTCTTCAAGCATTTTGTAAATGAAACATTTATAAAAATTGACATTATACTAGTCCATAAAATAAGTCTCAAAAAATGTATAAGCTGATTCTAAAGTATATTAGGAAGAGCAAAAGTGGCAGGAATAGCCAAGATAATTCTGAAGCCAGAAAGATAGGAAACTTGCCCTACCAGACACCATGACAAATTAGAAATCTATAGTAATTAAGACAGTGTGGGGTCACCTGGGTAGCTTAGTAGGTTAAACATCCAACTTTGGCTCAGGTCATGATCTCGCGAATTTCGCCATTGTGAGTTTGAGTCCCACGCTGGGCTCTGTGCTGTCAGCTGGGAGCTTGGAGCCTGCTTTGGATTCTGTGTCTCCCTCTCTGCCTGTCTCCTGCTTGTGCTCTGTCTCTCAAAAATAAGTAAACATTAAATATTTTTAAGAAAGAGTGTGATATAGGCACAGGGACAAACAAATAGATTTGCCAGATAAGAGACAGAAAGCCCAGTTAAATTGGAATTTCAGATAAACAATGGATATGTATTTTGTATGCTAAATCTGGCAACCCTATAAATAAGCCATTGGAGACTCAGAGAGAGCTTAGAATAAGAACCATACACACACGGGACTTCAACCTATACAGAGGTAGCAGATCAGGTCAGTGGGAAGAGATGTTATTCAATACGTGGTATTGTTGTTTATTTATATGTAAAAAATACAATAAAATTGCTTATATATCTCACACCAATAAAAATTCAGTCCCAGGCGGATTAAAGATTAAATGTAAAAAAAAGTCTTGATGGACTCCTGGGTGGCTCAGTCGGTTGAGCGTCAGACTTCGGTTCAGGTCATGATCTCGCTGTCGGGCTCTGTGCTGATGGCTCAGAGCCTGGAGCCTGCTTCAGATTCTGTGTCTCCCTCTCTCTCTGCCCTTCCCCTGCTCATGCTCTGTCTCTCTCTCTCTCAAAATAAATAAATGCCAAAAAAAATTTTTTTAAATAATGTAAAAAAAATCTTGAAACACATAGAGATAAATACAGGAGTTAACTTTTTGACATTGAAGTAGGAAAATTTTCTAAAACAAGGTGCAAGAAGTACAACCATAAAGCAAATGACTGATAATTAAATTATAATGAAATATAAAACTTTTGTGTATGAAAACATGCATTTTATATTTTTTCAAAACATGCATTTTATTTTTTTAAGTTCATTTATTTATTTTTAGAGAGAGAAGGAGCACCAGCCAGAGAGGGGAGGGGAGAGAGAGAATCCCAAGCAGGCTCCACACTGCCAGCACAGAGCCCATGAACCGTGACCTTCGCCAAAATCAAGAGTCAGACGCTTAACTGACTGAGCCACCCAGGCGCCCCTCAAAACATGCATTTTAAAACATGACATAAAAAGTCAGACCTCATACTAGAAAAATATATTTGCAACAAATATAATGAACAAAGGATTAGTATCCAGAATTCATGAAGAATATGTAATATATTATATAAATCAATAAGATAAAGACACCACACAGTCTATGAAAGTTCTAGAAGATGCAAATATCTTGAATGTTTTCAATTTTGGGTGGCCTCTGCTCTTCATCCTGTAGGTCTGGCCAGGGATGGACTTCTAGAGGCCCCTTAGACTGAAGACGAATGGAATGGGAAGCTGTGTGAAGCTTCTTTTTCTGAATGGCTGCAGTGAGTGATAGAAATGCCTTTATATGGTCAAAGGCAACATGATGCCCCACTTTTCTCACTTTTCTCTTGTAAGCAAGAAATAGTTTTTCAGAGTCCTTGTAAAATCAAAATCAGCCAAATGCTTTTATCTGAAGGCCCACAGAAGCAGGTACATAGCATTACATAACAAAGTCTTGGTAAGTAATGGATACTTCATATTTTACTTTATATGCTCATTTACTTTTTGAATTGTTAAAGGCACATATGGTGAACAATATTATTTTATAATCCACACGATATAAATATTAAAATATCCTTATTTCGAATTTTGAAGCTCTCCCATTTTTCTTTCTCTTGGAATATTCTGTTCCCTACTCCTTTCTGAAAGTACATCTTGTGACATGTCTCACTTTAACACATTTTTTAGAGAAGAAAAACATGGTGTTCCATGTCTATCCACATTGGGATTTTAAATTTTATTTACAAACAAACAATAACAATTAATCTTATATGTCATTTTTGTAGGGTGCACTTAGCAACCCAAAGTGATCAGAAAATACAGACACAGGGAAACAATAATCTGTAATTTTACATTGCACATGTGTATACTGATTACATATTTAACAGGATAATATTTTTATGACTAAAGTAATGGTATTGAAAGGAAATGAAAATGAAAATTCTATTAAAGTTTAAACTTTAGAATGGCCTTGCTTGTACCTCCCCTTCAGCTTTCTTTTTTTTTTCAACTAGAATTTTAAAGCCCAACCAAAACCATTTATTTTCTACCTTTTAGTAACCTTTCTATGTCATTTATAGGCAAGCCCTTACCAGGTTTTGCTTCACTTACTTCTAACATTATGGCACTTTCCACTTGTTTCTGTATGTACGTGTTCTGCATTAACAAAACTCCATACATGGTAATGCGGATTCTATTAAGTAGAAGAATGAAGGAGTAAATCCAATTATCTAGCAATGTGACTGCAGGCATCTTTCAAAGAGAAAACCCTCCACCCTCCACCATCTCATCCTACCCCAAGCAATCCTGTCCCCTAATCAGATGGTATTAACTGAATCTTCCTATTTTTTTGTTTATTTTTGAGAGAAGGGGAGAGAGAGAGAGAGAGAGAGAGAGAGAGAGAGAGAGAGAGAGAGCGCAAGCAGGGGAGGGGCAGAGAGAGAATCCAAGTAGGCTCCACACTGTCAGGACAGAACCCAACATGGGGCTCGAACCCAGAAACCAGGAAATCATGACTAGAGCCAAAATCAAGAGTCAGATGCTCAATAGACTAAGCCACCTAGGCGCCACTAATCGAATCTTTTTAAGTTGTTCTGTAAGTAACAGATTGGAGGGAAGCAGGGTAACATAAGACTGCGTATCAGGAAAGTGAGAATTTTAGATACTAAAACGTGAATGGGTTAAAGTGATCCTGATGACAGAATCCATCTTTTTAATTCCTACAGCTGAGGAAAATATGGTACACAGATGTGCAGTAACTTGCCCAAGGTTATAGAACCAGTATGCAGGAGGGAAAGAACTAGCACCTAGCTATCAAAAAAGAATACAAATATTTCTACTCTACCACACAATAAGATAAGAGGAGGAAACAATACCTAATTTATACCAATCTTATTTACCATTAAGGTTTTGTATTATGTCAGGAACATAAGAGTTTGACTGATATCAGAAAAATATAGCTTCCAATCATAACTTTTCCACAGGATGGATGCACAACCCTACGCAGGCTGTTACATTTCACTCATTATAAAATACACATTTGTTTCACTTTTTAACCCTTTGGTCACTGGTGTCTTAGCACTACTACAGCAAGTATTTTATCTTTCTTGGTAATATCTAAAATAGCATGTGCTTTTAAAGTGACGACCTCTTAGACTCAAAGAAATGCAGTTCTTCACCTGTTGGAGCCTCGGTTTCCTCATCTAGAAAATAGAGCTGAAAACTCAAACTGTCATGATGATTAAGGGAGGTAAAACTGTACAGCAACAATCCCAGCCCCAGGCACAGAGCAGGTGCCTAGGGTTCTCTGGGTTTCCCAGGTTGTAGGGAGGTGAGGGATTGGGGCATGGACCATGGAACCCATCATCTGACCCTTCTACTCTCTCTCAGTGAATCAGCCCCCTAAATCTGCACCTTCTGACCCAATCCAGCTTACAATGCACAGCCCATTACTTCAACCGTTTCACTTCAGTGATCTTCAGTTCTCTTGCCCCTTGGTCCTTCTGCCTCAACCACAGGGTAAACCCATGCAATATATAACTCTGTGAATACTGTCCTGCAAGGAAAACAATCCTGGAAAAATGGGTCAATGTGCATAAACCCCTTTTTAACTTATTGGATGACTGTGAAGAAAGAAGAGCTCTCAGTAGTGCTCATTTTATCAGTAGTCAACATTTTAAATATGCATTTGGCAATGCCATATGTCTTTGTTGAAATTTTTGTTCTCAGGAATTTATCCTATGGAAAATCTTACACAAGTTCTAAAATATATACACAATCGCCATGATTGTACCATTGTTTCAAATAGGAAATTCTTGAAACAACTTTTGCTGTAAGAGAAATTCCATAGGGCAGAATGGCTGGATTAAGGCTTTGTAGGATATATATAATACTTAATTAAAAAGAAGAAAGTAAGAATTACTTGAAAAAATAATAATCACCATTAATCCTTCTGCCTCTAGTTAGAAATAACTCTCTCTTTATTTTCTATTACAAGTATGTATACTATTCTTGGAAATAGTTACCAAGGGGGAGTGCCTACTATGACACTGCTTGACAGTTAACATATATAATTTTTCAAGATCCATATTATCAGTACATTTAAAGATGAGGTGAAGTTCAGAGGGGTTAAAGGAACTTGCAGGAGTAAGTAGCAAAGCTAGAATGAGATCCTAAGTGTACTCCAGAATAAAATATAGCACGTTAATCTGTATTTGATATTCCATCAAATTACTTCAGTAACCCTGTGAAGAAAGGATTACTTTCCTCCTTTTCAGAGTGAGAAACTGAAGCTGAGAGGGGTTAAGTATCTTACCTTTGGGTCACTCCTTAGTAATGCACAGAACTCAGAAAAGGACACAAAGGGTGTATGACCACAAAGCTTTTTCTCTTTTCAACTCATCTCACTGCCTTGTGTTCTTTAACTATAAAAGCATTCACGAGCTTTGTTTCTGACTATAAAGGCAATTCATGTTGGGGCACATGGGTGGCTTAGTCGGTTAAGTGTCCCACTTCAGTTCAGGTTGTGATCTTGTAGTTCATGAGTTCAAACCCCACATCAGGTTCGCTGCTGTCAGTGCAGAGCCCACTTCATATCCTATGTCCCCCTCTCTCTACTCCTTCCCTGATTGTGCTCTTTCAAAAATAAAACATTAAAATAGTAATTCATGTTCATTTAAGATATTATCAAAAGCACAGGCAAGTATATAAAGATACAAACAACTTCCAATCTCACTCTTATCGATAAACAGTGTTCATGGTTGGTTGCATCCACTTACAGCCACATATATGCACATACATTTTGTCAGCTACAAATACATTTTACGTGACTCAGGTCACACCAGGTGGATATATGGTATTGTATGCTAATTTTTTGACCTTTTGCATTATATCATATGACGTGAGGATAAAGATCTCCTTTTCCTTTGTAGGAATTTACCAATGATCCAGCACGAATTCTTAGTGACTATGAATTCTCAAGCAATTGGAAATGCTGCATTTATCAAATACTCAACGTTTCTGTGCACTTGGTTCTACTGATTATTTTTCCATTCTGTCTCATTAATATATGTCAATTCTTTTTTTAATGTTTATTTCTGAGAGAGACAGAGAGAGAGAAAGAGAGAGAGTGAGTGGGGTAGGGGCAGAGAGAGAGGGAGACATAAAATCCGAAGCAGGCTCCAGGCTCTGAGCTGTCATCACTGACTCCAACGCGGGACTTGAACCCACGAATGGCAAGATCATGACCTGAGCCGAAGTTGGATGCTTAACCGACTGAGCCACCCAAGCGCCTTTATAAATGTCAATTCTTGCACCAGGACTGAACTGTTTTAATACTGCATTCTTGTAGAAATTTGCCTTCCAAGTTAATACTCTACATCCTTCCCAGCCACAAGCCCTTTATCCTTCTTCTGATTGGCCTGAGAAAGCTAACAATAAAGGAACATAAAGATAACATTTACTGAGCACTTAGTGCCAAACATTTCACTAAATGCTTTACGCATGTTTTTTCATTTAATTTTCATTACAACTTAATTTGTAGGTTGTTGCTGTTATAACAGCCATTTGAAAGATTTTTTTAATGGTACTCAGAGAAGTTAAGTAATTTGCCAAAGGTGATGCAACCACAAAATGGTAACTCCCAACGCCCAAACCCCTAACCATACTCCTATTGCGTGTGGCTCCCTATTACAGGTGAGGCCAGCACAGAGGAAATGACTCATCCAAGGTCCTGAGGTTCATTACCAGTCTTGGTTCACCTGAACTGTCTTCTCTTTCCAGGGCTTAGGGAAAATTGTTTCTTTGGATGTGCAAATGGAAAGTGAAGTAACAGGGACAGGAAATCACAGGGAATCAAAGGAAATAGTGCAATGGTTGTCTTCCCTTTCCCCAAGTTCCTCAGATAACTCATTCCACAGCACAGAAATGGCACTCAACTTCGCACATTACGTAAGTATTTAAACATTTCACTTATTGTTGCTACATGTCCAAATGATCTCTCTGACAGTTCTACTCTTTGCTTTATGTCAGTCTCTTTTATGGCACAGAAAAGTCAAGGTGGGCAAGACAAACATTTGTTAGAGTTGCATACTATGTGCCAAACATTTCCTTAAGTTTTCTCATTCTTTCCACACAACTCTGTGGAAAAGGTATCAAATTTTTCCCATTTTACAGCAGAGGAACACACAGAAAGTAAATAAATTTTCCAGAGTCATACATACATCTTCTAAGAGGCAGAAATGGAATCCCTCTCTTGCCCTCTTCCCACAATAGACCCAGAGCAGCCTCCCTTCTGGAAAATGGACTTCTAAGGCTGGAGAAGTGCTCAGATTACACTTCCTGCCATTGTGGCCTCATGAGTACTCACTCAACAACCCCTTTGGGTGATGAAGATGACAGAGGAGATGAAATCCCACCCCTTGTGACAAGGGACCGGGGTATCAGGCTACATCTGTTGGCTGATCCCTGAAGCAGTAAGTGGAGCATGTTCAGAAGCTCAGGTTTTTAAACTTTAAGGTGACCTGGGAGATGAAAATATACATTCATCGAGCTCATTCTATATCATAGTAATTTTATATCTCATTTCCTTAATCCTGAAAACAGACATTCAAGATAGAGATTATTATCCTCTTCATAACCTAGAGCTCAAGCCAATAGATTCAGGTTAGTACTATTATAAATTACCCACCAAGGACTCTAAACCTGGAATTATTCTAAAACCCAAGATTTTCTCAGTTTCCTGTGGCCTCAAGGGCTTTGAATGCTCTTTCTGCCTAATCTCCCAGTAGACTGGCAAAGGACCCCACCCCAGCGTATTATTCAAATAATTAACCAATATGTTTTAAACAATAAAAATAATAAAAATCAATAATACTTTAAAACACTTGCATTGCAAGAAAATAAAACGAAATATAAAACGGAAGGAAAATCATTCACATATACTATAAACATTGAGTTAATATTCATGATACATCTGAAGGTGGCCATATGGCTTGATATGCTCCCAACTTATGTCTGTTGTTTAACACTGCGTCTTTCATTCTCAAAAGTGCCTAGTTTAAACAATAAATTATATGATCATCCTCAATACAAATAACTAACTTTTTGGTATAACCTTTTGACCAGTTATAGATGAAAGAGGATAACTTGTAATTTTCATAAAAAGCAATACAGGGGCGCCTGGGTGGCTAAGTAGGCTAAGCGTCCAACTTCGGCTCAGGTCATGACCTCACAGTTTGTGAGTTTGAGCCCAGCATTGGGCTCTCTTTTGACAGCTCAGAGCCTGGAACATCTTTCAGATTCTGTGTCTCTCCTTCTCTCAGTCCCTCCCATGCTTATGCTCAGTCTCTCTCTGTCTCTCAATAATAAATAAAAACGTTTAAGAAAAACAGTAATATAAGTACCCAACAAATCAATGAAAAGATAACCCAAACACAATAATGAAAGAAACACAAATAAAAATTTTAAGATTTCATAAGAAAAAAAAGGTACAAATTAGAATGTTGTTCCTTTTCTTTTTGCTGAATAATAGATATGTGTACCTGTATATTTATATTGAATAAATATAAATATTTTATACATATATATAGTGCATGTATTTGCACAAAAGTACTTACATATGCTAGTATCATTATATTGGGATAAAAACATTTCCCAATATATTAACACTCTGTTAGGAATGTTTATCATAGGAAGCCAAACAACAGTTTCATCTCTATGCATTTCTCTATGGTTTTGTCTTTAATGTACATATATTCCAATTTCATCATCCAGCAAATTATTTGATATACAATTTTCAAAGCACAAGAAACATTTTGTTATGATTTAGCTCATACAAATAATGTTATAGAACTATTCGTTTACAACGGCATTCACCTTTAAGCAGAAAAAGCAGATTATACACTATGTACAATATGATCCTATTTATTGTTGATAATACACCTATGTGTATAAGTACATATTATAAAGAAAATGTGTCTAAAAGATATGACCCAAAATACAAAATATACGCATACGTACACACACCACATGCATTCACACACCCACACCCACACCCACACACAGATAAATATACTAGCATACACTCCCTCAAAGACACTCACACTGGCGGCTGTCTCTTCATGGGACGGGAGTGAAACTTCTTATCAAGACCTCAGAGAACTAAACAGTATCTGACTCTGCAGGAAGGACTGCCTGTGCCATTCAAGCGTCCAGCAAGCCCTGTTTGGTGGGTCAGACCAGAGGCCCCTCCCTCGCCAGATCCTCGCAGAGCCTCCTCCCAGACATATTGAAAGATGTAGTTCTGACACTTACCAGCAGGTGGCGATTATCGCAATATACCACCTTTGCGGCAAGAGAAAAACATTGATTTCTCTAAGAAGAAACGATAGTAATTGTACTTTTTAATAACAGATTATGAAACATTATGGCTAGAAAAAAATTGAAATATTGTATTCTTTTTTTTCTTGATGATTACTCCCAAATCTGTAACTCTCTTGTTAACGTATTCAATCAGGAAATATTTATTCAGAGAAATACCGTTTTTTCTTAGCTGTGATACATTTCTTTTTTTTTTTTAATTTAAAATAGTTTATTTTCAAATTGGTTTACATAAAACACCCAGTGTTCATCCCAACGTGTGCCCCTTTTTAATTCCCATCACCCCCTCTCCCCCCCCAACCCCCCTCACCCTCAGT
>PITB01033493.1:0-13947 GCA_004024585.1 Paradoxurus hermaphroditus | reverse complement strand
TGCTCTTTCTCCTTACCCCTCCCTCCTTCCCCTACCCATATGTGATTTGAAAACTGCAAATTCATGATGTAAAGGTCTATAATTCCTTATCTATAAACCTTAGGGCCAAGAATCTAGAATTTTTATGGATTTAGTAACAAAATACATTATACAAAGATTCTGGAATAACATTTCATAATCGAGCATATTAATACTTTTTCAGCAAAAGACTGACACTCAGATTAGGGAGGCTAAATAAAGACTAGAGTCTCGTATCATTTTAGGTAAAATTAGGTGCAGACAGCAAATAAGTTACAAAAAATTTTTATTTATTTATTTATTTTTATTGTATATTTATTGAGACTGTAGAACAATAAAAGGGAATGAACAATACAAAACTCAGTGGTTTTTTTCTTCTTTTTTTTAAAATTTTTTAACATTTATTTATTTATTTTTTATTAGCGATTTTATTTTTTTTTAATTTTAAAATTTAAATTTTTGATTATGGCACTTGAAGCAGGGTGATATATTATATGAATATTATAATATTCATAAGTTTAAAAGACTGTATCTCTAATGCATGGAATATAAAAATTTATTTTAAAAATCCAACCATCTCTGAATTTCAGTCCATTTCTGGAAGTGAAAAAAATCGGTGTTTCCTTAATCTGAATGTTCATTTAAACTATTTGAAAAAATAAAGCAATATCCGAAATTTGGGGCTAATCCCTTCAATTGTTTTGGAATTTATCTTGAATATGGCTGACACCCCAGAAGTCTGCTAATAATCCAAATCAAATCTCACCACATGAATAATTCTCTATTCTTAATTACCACATACTTTGTATGTTACTTTCAAATATATCGTTAATATGAGCAGGTGGCACTTGTCCAGAGTACCTAGAATAGTTCTGTGAAGTTTAGTCTTAGCTACCATCCCTGCTTAAAGAAATTTGGACCATGTTCTTTGTTTACCTCATGCCTGGAGTCATAAGCCTTTTCTCTCCACCATGCCACTTTTTCCTAATATTTCTTCCTTGAATACACTCAATCAACACATTTCATTTCTACCAACATTCTGAATATTTCCATGTATGCAACATGATAATGATAAATTCCAAAAGTTATTCATTAGCTCCGTAATCAAATGCATTGGTCAAGATAAATACAAACAGCACAAAAATCCAATACAGATTTCCTTCTGATCAGCACATAAAAACAAGCTAGAGGAAATGCAATGCCTAATTCCCTGCCGGTTGATCAAAACCAAGAAAGAGACATGGATTATACACACGACCATACCTCCAAATATGGAGATTAAAGTTTCTGGTGTGTATACAACCATATCTGGAGAGGAGAACGTGAAAAATCTGGAAGCGAAAAATCGGCGTTTCCTTAATGTGAATGTTCATTTAAACTATTTGAAAAAATAAAGCAATATCCAAAATTTGAGACTAATCCCTTCACTTGTTTTGGAATTTATCTTGAATATGGCAAACACCCCAGGCGTCTGCTAATAACCCAAATCAAATCTCACCACATGAATAATTCTCTGTTCTTAATTACCACATACTTTGTATGTTACTTTCAAATATATCATTAATATAATAGGTGGGCCAAGGCTATAGAGAGCCTACTCACTTACTCTGGGTACCAAATTCATATCTGTTTCATAAAATGCTCTGGGATTCCCTGAAGCTAGAGGTTAGTTTGGACTTCTGTTAATTTCAGAGTATAGTTTTTGGGTTTACTGAGTTTGCTGACCTTGCAGGTATGCAGAACCAAATGTTTAATAAAATTGGATATACAATTAAAGGAAAGCTTAGGGATTGACACATAGATTTAGGGTTATAGTCAGTACAGAAGGGGTTGTTGAAGCCACTGCATAGAAAAAGAGGTAAAAGTATGGAAGACATACTAGAAGATAATTCAACTGCAAATGTAACTAGATGAAGAAAAAAAAGAATCAGGAAAAACAAGGGACAAAAAGGAATCCAGAAATAAAAGAGAATGAAGTCACAGAATTCCCAAGACTATTCACAGCAGTGCAGCACTTAGTAGGAATTCAATAAATATTTTCTGAATGAACAAGTGAATGATAGGAAAAAGTGTCGTTAGTGGGTGGAATACAAAATGACAAAGAGAGGTAAAGTAAAAGGAGTCATGAAAAGAGGGAAGATAGAAATACACAGGATTCAAATATGTGCCTACTCCTTAACATAGCAAGTCCAATTCTAATGATTTGTTGTAAAGACACTCATGGGCATAGAGGTATTTATAAAAATGTGTAATTTTTAAAAATTAACCTACATGTCTAAATACAGAAAATTGGGAGTCATTGATATACTAGAATATTATTCACTCTTTTAAAACTGTGTATACATAAACATTTAAAGGTATGAAATAATTTAAAATTAAGTAAAAAAAAGTAGTATTAAAACAATTAAGCTCCTATTTACAAAAAACATATCCAGCTAAAAAATGAAAAATATTGCATGAGAGGTTAATAGTAATTATTTCTAAGATGAAGACTAACAAGTAAGGTTTTGTTTTCATTATTTTCTAAATATTCTACATAAACAGGAATTCTTTAAGTAAGAATTTTTAACTCATTATTGAGGTCTTCAATTAGTAACAGATTATCAGTTTTCTTCAAATAAACTTAAAACTAAATACTGTATATGTATTTATTTGTGCAAGTACATGTGTATACAAAATCCAAAATGCGGATGGTGTTGTAGTCATATTACATTCTAATTTATTATATTAAATACGGATCGCAAGAGAGAATTTTAAAATTACTTATTAGTAATGTTAATCAGATTTAAATCTAATTAGCATCAGGGTCATTGGGAATAAATAACTTTGTGATTTGTTATGCTGGACTATTAACACTTATCTATGTCTGTTAAAATAACCACGTTGGTTCTAAATTGAAAACTATTTTTTATTTTTTGTCTTCACGTCATCTTATAGGTCAGATTTTTTTTCAAAGAAGATGGTCATACATAAAGCTGCTGTACTGCATATACGATTTCCTGTTGGTGGATAAATGCAAAATACCTGAAACAGCAAGTGATAAATTTTAAAGTCTGTTCTATAAATAAAGATTTCTGAGTTTGGTTATTTTTTTCTTTTGCTTTTAAGAAAACTAACAATAGGCCACATTAGAGTTTCAAATAAAGAAGGAATAAGTTTTAGGGGAACTATGTTAACATCTCTTTAACCATATTAAATTTTAATGTGTATATTTAATGAAGAATTGGTATAGAAGATTTAAGTCATTAAAAATGTGCAATTCTATAGTCTAATTAAAACTTAATTTGGAGTTCCATATAAAGAAAACTATTAATACTGAATGATATAATTCTTTCTCCATGAGATACAGTTTTTATATTGAAATAAAGTATGCTAGGCATGGCATAACATTCCTCTAACTAAAGACAGTTGAGACTATCTTACACTGCTAAGCTATGATGAACAGGATCAAAAGTCTCCAGGGGATGTGACAGTAAAGGCAAAGGCAACAAAAGCAAAAATAAACAAGTGAGACTACATTATACTCAAGAGCTTCTGCACAGCAAAGGAAATCATGAACAAAATGAAAAAACGACCTACTGAATGAAAAAATATTTGTGAATCATATCTCATAAGAGGTTAATATTCAAAATATTTAATGACTCACACAACACCAAAAAAGAAATCCAATTCAAAAAATGGGCAGGGGATGTGAATAGACATTTTCCAAAGATAACATACAGATGGACGAAAGTTACATGAAAAGATACTCAGTATCCCTATTGATCAGGGAAATGCAAATCAAAACCACAACGATACCACCTCACGCCTGTCAGAATGGCTGAACTGTTAGTGGGAATGTAAACTGGTCCAGCTGTGGGGGATAAGCTTAGGAATCCCCCAGGCTCACATCAATGCCCCTGGAACATCATTCCCTGGACAACCTGTCACGGAGAGACTGAGCATAACCTTCATTGGGGTAACTGGACTATTATTGATAAGGGTCCTAGAGGACACCTTGAAACAAAATACTCTAATAAGATCACATCCTTTAACAAAGTTAGTAGGGAGGAATTGTTTTGGAAAAGTGGAGGCTTGTCTGGCCCTATAATTTCTACACATAAAGAGGAATTAAAAGGACCTTGGCTTGTTAATCTTTGGAAGCTAGGTCTTCCCTTCTTCATTCATACTATTGGCCATGGTGAAATTTATGTTAAACAACGTGCTAACCAAACTTGGGCCTCCTTACACAAAAACCCAATTTGCATGGACCACTATTTGCATTCCTTCTCCCTAAGTTCTTTTTGTTGCCTCCACCTTACAGATCCAACACTAGGAAATAATTATAATATCTCTGCCTCCCAAGGCTGGCTCATGTCCTGCATTAGTAATGGTAATATCAGCCAATTAAATAACTCCTCCTTATTAGTACTTAGACAACACGTCTCAGCCTGGGTTCCCTATATGCATCCATCTGGACTAGGTGTGCTTTCCAAGCTTATCCGACAATGGCACTGTACCAAGAGGCAAAAAAATATTTGTTGGCCTGTTAATCTGGGGAGGCTAGCAGCAGTAGGTATCATCACCTCTGCCTCTATAGCTGGAGTTAGCTTACATCATACTATCCAGAAAGTCCGTGTCCTTAATAAATTTATAGTCAACACTACCAAAGAATATATGACCCAAACTTCCATCGATGAACAAGTCTTGGTCTGCCTCAAACCTCTTGAGGCTGCGATAGAATTTATTGGAAAGAGACAAGAGGCCTTGTTCCTCCACTCCAAACTGCCCTGTGACCCTAACTACTAGCATATTTGCATGACTGGTATTCCTTACAATCACTCCCAGCTTGGGGTGTTGTCCAGATACACCTTCGCAGTGTCTTTTCTTCCCACCTCTCTGACAACATGAAAGATGTAGATATGACTTTGTGCCAACAGCTATAAAATACAAAAGACCAGCTTAAAAAAGAATGGATTGATTCCTAGGAAATGTGGTGTAACCTGCATCCTTTCTCACTTATAGGTGTCGCCCATCTCAAATTCTGGATAACTTTGGAAAGCAGAATGCTTTTACTATGTCTCTTTTTATGGCTTTGCAAAATCACTCTTCAGGCCACCCAAAAACAAAAGAAGGACCAGGAGCTCGTCATGATGGTCTTCAAACACAAGACAAAAAGAACCAAAAAAAATAAAAAAGAGGAAACTGTGGGGGTTAGGCTTACGACTCCCCCAGGCTTACATCAATGGATTAACAAGACATAAAGAAATAAAAAGCTATAATATGCTCACACCCAAGTTTGGGTAAACATGATTGGCACTCTAAGAATAAGGCGGTGCAAAGGTACCCCAAGAATAGGGCGGTGCAAAGGCACTCTAAGAATAGGTCAGTGCAAAGGCACCCCAAGAATAGGGCAGTGTAAAGGCATCCCAAGAATCCCCAAAATAGAGAGGGACAGGCAAAGGCCCAAAGATAGGAATGGGCACAAAGGCTCCCAATACAAAGGTATATGAGGTAAGCAAGATTAGACATGCAGAGCGAAAGTGCCCCCCAATCTAGTATTACAGCAGAAAGCTGCTTTCACAGGGAGGAAGGACGAAATTAGGTGAGCAAGGCTAGACTGCTACACTCTGCTACTGTGCAGCTGCAGAGCTAATTTTCTCACGTAAAGCTGTCTTGTTAACCTTGAGTTGTTATGCCCTATCTATCTTCTCCCCTAGGCTAGCTAAAGTATACAGACACGGCGCCTCCTTTCTGTCGTTATCAACCGCCTGCCCAACTGCCCGATGCCAAGATTTTGTTCTGTGTTAACCCAAATTCCAAACACTGTATACCTTCAAAAGCTCCTCTTTTTTTCTCATGCCTATAAGCTGATGCTCAGTTTCTTTGTCTCTTTGTGCATGCCCGTCACATTTGTAAGCCTGATCTTAATAAATACGGGGCAAGGACCCTTATTCAGGGCTCTTGTCTTTTCCCAGACATTACCCACTTCTCTCCTATTTTAATCCAGCATTTGCTCTCTCGCTGGCCAAGAGAGAGAACTTTAGAGTCTACAACATCCAGCTACTTGGGAAAACAGTATGGAGTTTCCTTAAAAATTTTAAAATAGAACTACCATATGACCCAGCAATTCCACTTCTGGGTATTTATCTGAAAACACAAACACTAATTTGAAAAGATTTACGTACCCCCATACTCACTGCAGCATTATGTACAATAGCCAAGATATGCAAACAACCTAAAGGTCTTCTCTACCAATGGACAAATGGTTAAAGAAAATGTAGTATATATACAATAGAATATAAGTCATAAAAAAATGAAATCTGGCCATCTGCAAGAACATGGATGAAACTTGAGGGAATTACACTAAGTGAAATAAGTCAGAGTGTATACTCTCACTTACATGTGGAATCCCAAAACAACCAAACTCAAGTACAGAGAACCAAACTGATAATCGCCAGAGGTGGGGAGTGGGGGGTGGGGGAAATGTGTGAAGAGATTCAAAAACAAACTTCCAGTTATAAAATAAATAAGTCATGGACATGTAATGTATAGCATGGTGATTACAGTTAATACAGCATTGCATATTTAAAAGTAAATCTAAGAGTAAATCTTGAAAGTTCTAATCACAAGACAATTCCATAACTATATATGGTGATAGATATTGACTTACGTGGTGACCATTTCACAGTACATACAAATATTGAATCATGTTATAACCTGAAACTAATGTATTTCAATTCTACCTCAATTAAGCCTCAACTTTGGGGGGAAGAAAAGAAATTATAGAGGATAAAAACCCCAAGGTGCCTTAACTGTCCATAAAAGACAGTGTTCAAGAAAATAATTTGAACCCAAAATTTTTAATAAATGTACAGCTTTCTTAAATAAAACACCCAACAGATCTAGCAAATAAATGTCAACGAAATAATCAAAAAGTTCCTAGCTATCTGGTGGACATGAAAGTCTAAGAAAATATTCTCTCAGGAAGTTTAACTTTTAGTCATGGGGAGAAATAAATACTAATTTGTAGGAATGGCCACAAAGGCAAAGAATGTGCAGGAAAAAGACACAATCAAAGTGTACTATAGGAAGTCACAGAGGAAGTAATTTATAAAGCTCTGAGGAGTCAAATTCTTACAAGAAGACAAAAGTGAGAGCAATATTCAAGACACAGAAGAATAGGTGTATGGCCAATAATAAACACTGGACTGGAGGGAGATAAGAAGTCTAACCTACTCAGCATTAACTCAGGCTGAGTTTGAGCTGGAAAATAATGTACATAGGAAAGGAACAGATATATTATGAAGTTCCCTGAAACCCACATAAAAGAGTCCGGTACTGCCAGTATTTCAAATGGGAAAGTAGGGAGCTTTATAAGGATATGTTTCTTTTCTGCATTAATTACCTCACATTTTGCTTAATTATCTCAATATCTGATTCCTCATTAGGTAGTAAGGTTAAAGAGAATGAGCACCACATCTTATTTACTCATACATCCCCGACATCTAGCATAAGGCATAAGAAACACTCAATAAATATTGACTGAGTAAATGAAGTAGAGAAGAGTAAACTAACTAATTATAAATATTAATCTGCAGTCATATTTAAGAAGTACTGCATATCTCATGTCACTACACTGAGAAACCTAGATTAGTTTCCTCTCCCAGAAGAACACCCTCCTAACAGGTGGAGACAGGGAGGTGGAAGGCCAATGAGAGCATCAATGTCCTCACCTTTCATAGTAAAGAGTCAATCAATACTGTCTAAAAGTGAAATATAATGTTCAAACTCCTGAAAAGTTTTACATAATCTCTTTTTCTTAACTCCATAGGAATCTCTGGGGAAATAACAACCCCTGGAGTAAAAAATCAGTTATTTGAAATTCAGCAATTTCTTCTGTCTCACTAGTTTTTCTTTTCTACAAAATCCAGTTAGAATTTAAAATGGAAACTATATTATGATGCCATTTTTATAAAAGATATCTCCATATATCTATTCTTCTGTCTGTATACGCACAGAAAGAGGTCTAGAATAATTTTCCTCAATCTTAATAATGTTACTTTCAGAGAGGTGCAGGGGATTAAGAGTAATGTATGAATGAACACTGAGTAATGTATGAAATTGTTGAATCACTATATTGTATACCTGAAACTAATATAATACTGTATGTTACCTCCACTGGAATTAAAATTTTTTTTAAATAATGTTGCTTTCAGAGTGAGGAAGAATTTCACTTTATTATAATTTAGTCTCCTGAAATGATTAATTTCTCTATAATAAAGATAAATCATAGTTTGAAAAGCAAAGGAAAAACTTTAAGATGATTTTCAAGAGTGAGCAAGTGACTAGATGGTTTGGCCACTTAATGAGATGGAAACAGAAGATTTATTTTGTTTTGTTTGCTTCTGTGGGAGAGATCCAAGAGTTCAGTCTTAGACACGTTAAGTTTCTGACATCTGAGAAATGTTTGAATTGAGTTGTCAAAAGAGTTATGTATTTGAGTTTGATAGCTCCAAATAATGGTTTAGATTAGGCCTTTAAGCTGTGGGGCACCCACTGACATACAAAGGATACTGTATGTAAGTAGATGAACTTGGGTCAGAACAAAGAAGAAAAAAGGGACCTACAACAAAGTCCTGAGTATTTCAAATTTCAGTGATGCTTAGAGAATGCAAAAGAGAAAAAAGAGCAACCACAGGAGTGTCACAGAAGCAAAGAGAACTTTCACACAGAAAGAAACGGTCCACTATATCAAATGCTGATAGTTATAATAAGATGAGAATTAAAAAATGTAATGGAAGAATCCATTACATTCATCAGCATAGAAGCTACAAGCAACTTGAGCAAGATGTGCAATTCTGACAGTTACAGAGTCAATCAATGTCAAATCTAAGTGGGACGAGGAGTAAAAAGAGGTAAGCAAGTGGGGACAGTTTGCACAGATGTCTTGCTATGGTGAAAGAAAGAAACAGGACAGTGACTTCACAGATGTGAGGTCAAGGGAAATTTCTTTTTGAGTGGGTTCCCTTATAAGATGAAATATGTGAAGGCATGTCTGCACCCAGATATCAAAATTAGAAAAGAATAGGCTAGAAGCAGAAACAAAGAGGAGAAAGGGAAATCAAAGGAGCAGCCTTCTCATATATTAGTAACTGACAATATAAGATTTGTAGGATTTTGGCAAATAAAAATTCAGAAATTTACATAGAATATGATGCTACTGAAAAGTGGAAATCCACATGTCACTAAGTCATATCTAAGCCTCATCTAAGAGCTGTGGGAAACCTAAAGAAACTGTATTAAACTTACCCTTATTCAGAGGGGAAAAATGAATGGAACAAGCAATGCTAAAGGGAGAAGGCAAATATGTTAATGAGATGATCTACTGAAGGCCATAGTACAATAAAGGTACAACTGGAAACAAAATCACTGTAGAAAGTAAAGAAAATGATACAGGTAAGATTCGAAAAACACACAGAAACATGAGATTTATATAATACAAAGCTATTATCTAAATTAGCCAAATTATGGAAAGAGTCAAAATGTGCATCAACTGATGAATGGATAAAGAAGATATGGTTTATATATACAATGCAATACTACTTGGCAGTGAGAAAGAATAAAATCAAACCATTTGCAGTAACGTGGATGGAACTGGAGGGTATTATGCTGGGAAATAAGTCAGTCAGAGAAAGATAGGTATTGTACGTTTTCACTCATATGCAGATCTTGAGACTTAACAGAAGACCATGGGGGAAGACAAAGGGGAAAAAAAATAGTTACAAACAGAGAGGGAGGGAGGCAAACCATAAGATACTCTAAAATACAGAGAACAAACTCGGGGTTGACGGAGGGGAAGGGAAAGTGGGTGATGGGCACTGAGGAGGGTACTTGTTGGGATGACCACTGGATGTTGTGTGTAAGCCAATTTGACAACAAATTATATTAAAAAAATAAACATAAAAATAAATTATCACTATTGAACCATATTGACCAATGCTAAATTAAAATTAGTAGAAGAAAGTAAATTATGTAACTTCAAAAGTATGACTTAAAAATACAACCAAATATAAGGAGCATGAACTCTGAAATACAATGAAACAAATATATTGTCGAAGAATTGTTAAAAAGCACAAAAAATAAAATACAAACTTTCCTCAGAAGTGATTATGGTTATTTTCTTTGTCTTAATGCTGATGTTGTAAACATAGCAAATTACTTGGCAACATGTAGAAAACTACTAGGATACTGAAAAAATAAAGACAAAATTAACTTCCCAGTAAAACACAAAAATCATATAAAACAAGCACATAGAAAGACACACTTGTAGTATACCGCTACCACACCCACTACTAACATTTTTATAGTGTTTGCTACATGCCAGGCACTGTAGTAAGTCCCTTTAATTTTTCTTATGCAATACTCGTAATAATTCTGTGAGGAATAGAATATAATTTCCTTCCATTTCACCAATCGGCAACTGAGATCCCACCTCACACAACTAGTAAAGAGCAGGCAGTCTGACTCCAGAGGCCATGTTGCTAACCTCACCATCACACTAGTAACTCTATTACATGTATCAACAATGTGATGACAAATTTTCTCAGGTAGAACAAAATGACTCCATTTGGTTATTGTACTCCATTTGAGGAAAACATACTATGCAAATTAACATATTTTATTCCCAGGAGCATGTTACTCCTTGGATTGCTTTTTACAGGATTTAAGATCCCTTTTTTTTTTTTTTTTTTACAAGAACTCTAGAGAAAAAATACTATTCTTTATACCTTAAAAATAAAACAAAACAAAACAGAAAAAAAGACATTCACTCACTCTATCAGTAACAAGAGGCCATAATCTATATCCTATAGCTACAAAACTCAGAAATACACCCGCTATGCAAAAGGAGGTTCTACTGAATAGATTTTTCTTAGTATTCTTCATCACTGCTTACTATATGTTATATCTGATACTACACATGAAAAGTTAAAATTTAATGTGAAAATACATCTCGAGGTGAAGGATACACCATTCAAAGAACTAATAGATACAGTTTTTTCTACCTTCTTTAAAAAGCCCAAAAATGAAGCACAGCTATTAATGGTAAAAAACAGTTTGAGTATTATATTATATATATTTATATATACACACACTACCATCAGAAATTCTAATTTTAGAAAAGTAATTGCCTTATTTCTTAGGTCGATCATTCTCACTGACCCCCTCCCTGTTGCCTAAAAAAGTTACTTTGTTAGTAGAAAGGGGGAAAAAAATCACAAACCTCTGAATATAGAAAATGCTTTAAGTAAAGCTATTTTTAAAAGTGGTACTTCAGGCTCTGTCCTGACAATGTGGAGCCTGCTTGGGATTCTTTCTCTCCTTCTCTCTCTGCCCCTCCCTCGCTCTCTCGTGCTTGCGCTCACACGAAATACATAAATTAAACTTAAAAAAAAAAAGTAATGAAAATGTATTTCAGGTAAAAGTTAGCACCTTACCTTAGACCAAAGATGTGCGACTGTTCATAGTTGAATAAAGAACGAATCTTAGCTTCTGAATTCAAAATTATAAGTCTATCTATAATATCCTGAAAAAGAAAGACTTGGAGTGAGAATGTGCTTGACAAGTCATTTAAAGAAAAAAACAAATCAACAAATATTTATTTAGATTTTTGATTCTCAAACTTGGCTTTCCATTTGCTCACCTAGGTAGCGGTTAAAAAAAAAAGTTACTAAATGCCCAAGTCTCACCCTAGAGATCCTAAATCAATTGGTCTGAGTGTGTCTGAGCATTAAGATTTATCAAAGTTCTTGAAATGAGTCATCTGATGTTTAGCCAAAATGGAGAATCACTAGTTTATACCCCACTCTGGTACTGTGTGAGCAACTTATGCAGCCAGCTAAATTCTGATTACACTGCTGAAAATGTAAACTACTTTGAAAAAAAATATGAAATCTACAAATGTGAAGCATGAACAGTAGACTTGAATAGTTTTATCTAGTAGCTAGGAGATTTTGTTGATAGTCTCTGTACATGTAAATCAGTGGTTTCCAACTGGCTGAACACTGGAAGCACCTAGAGAACTGCAAACAAATTATATATAAAAATACATATATAAATAATGCTCAAGCTTACCCAAGACCAATTAAGTCACTAACCTTGGGAGTAAGATTCTGGCATTCATACACTTTTAAAAGATCCCCAAATTGCTGCAATGTGTAGACAGGCTTAAAATCATGATGCAAGTGCAGAATCAGATGAGCCAGGAGCCTTCTCAAGCACTGGCAATGCAAGCCTACCACACAGTTTTGAGTACTCCCTAAAAGTCTCTCTTTTTATAATGTCCTGCTTTGTGTAGATCTTTGGGTTTAGGCCTAAGGAATTTATTTATAGTGGCACCTGGGTGGTTCAGTCAGTTAGGTGTCTAACTTAGGCTCAGGTCATGATCTCAGGGTTCGTGGGTAAGAGCCAAGCGTCAGGCTCTGTGCTGACAGCTCAGAGCTTGCAGCCTGCTTCAGGTTCTGTGTCTCCCTCTCTCTCTGCCCTTCCCTTGTTCATGCTCTGTCTCTCTCTCTCAAAAACAAGTTTAAAAAAACATGAAGAAAAAAGGTTATTCATGGTACAGTACTTGTCTCTCTCATTGTTCATTTTCCTGACCAAGCAACTTGATACCCTCCAGTGCGTTCAAACTGAAGACATTTCCATGACCAATAAGACAAAAGGAAGATTTTGCTAGGGAGTAAAGTCACATAATATTGACTGAGGTCTATGTGGATGATAGTACAAATGTCATATCACCAAATAAGTAAGAGGCGTGGAAATGACTTTGCGAGGATGAGGAAATAATGA
Source organism: Paradoxurus hermaphroditus (assembly GCA_004024585.1). Lineage (NCBI taxonomy): Eukaryota > Metazoa > Chordata > Mammalia > Carnivora > Viverridae > Paradoxurus > Paradoxurus hermaphroditus. The sequence goes on along the minus strand of PITB01033493.1, from coordinate 1,101 downwards.
ATCTTTCAAAATAACATTTGAAAAATACTAATTAAAACAATAAAAACTGGATTTTGTGTCAACTTGTACAGTAAAAGTTTATACATAACACTTAGGAATGCATTTATTACCATTCTACAGATATCTAGCAAAAATGTGTAAATACTAGCACAAGAGTTTACAATCAGCAAATATTAAATCAACTGCCTAACAATGAAGAATAAAAGGATTACTATCTTAAAATCTGCCATTTTGCCTGCTTCTTAGTTGGGTGTTCCTTGTTTCAAACATTATGACAGAATATGAGCTAAGTAACTCATTCATATTCCTAGCTTCATATTCAGGTTCTCAATAACTTACCCACTCTCTCCTTTTTCCTAATTTCTCCTCTGACAGTCTTGATGAGCTACCGTGATGGAGCCACGGTGCTCTCTTTGACTTGTCAGGAACCTGGATACTATTAAGTAGTCTCTGTAGTGTATATATGCAGAAACTTGTTTGCTATGTGTTCCTATATTTTTACTGCTTAAAATAATTTAAGAAATTATCGCTATTTTTATTATAGTCTTAGAGATTAATCTAGAATTATGTATCACTGGCTTTCTCTTACCTGAGAGAAGAGAATCTGCCAATCTGTTCTATGCATAGAAGCTTCTGGAAGGATTACTATTGATTTCTCTTCATTAGTAGGACCCTAGCATAGGTGACTGAAATTTGTCCAACTATCTGAACACTAAGCTCACTCAGACTTTGACTGCCAGTGACACTTCGGGACTCTATAAAGTTTTAGTTCCAAATCTAAGTACTAAATATTTTAAGAATAAAAGAGAGAATGTATTACCAGCAAGCTAATGGAACAGCAGATTGCAGTGATCTATCAATGATAATGAATTTTCAGAGAACAAATGTTACGGTAAATAATTTGTTCTTTAAAGAGAATTACATTGATGGATCACCACTTAGAGAAGAAAACGAAACTCCTGAGAAGCCTGCCTTATGGAGAACTTCAGTTTCTAAGCACTGCAACGTGTGTCAACAAGGCAGTTTTCTAAATCAAGCAGGAGCTTCCCAACAAGGAGCCGATGCAAGTAAGGCTTGGACTCTCTCTCTCTCTCTCTCTCT
>PITB01033492.1:0-13981 GCA_004024585.1 Paradoxurus hermaphroditus | reverse complement strand
GGGGGGAGGGGGCTGGCCCTGGATGAGGCGCATTCTCCTGGTTTAAATATTCCTCCTGCTTTCGGAACGTGTGGTGTCATCCACGAAGGTCCCAGGATCTTCCCCCTCTGAGGCTCCCTCTCCTCGTGTGCGGTCGCTGTGGGCAGGCAGGGACCCAGGACTGAAAGGTGTCCCCCAAAGGTATGAACTAAGAGACCAAGATTCCAATCCTGATAACTCAGGAGAAAGCAACTGAAACTGGCAGCATCTTACAAGTTCATGGGTTTTCTGTGAAGCCAAAATGTCTGTTCAATCCAAGTGTTCCCGGAAGGGGGTGACTCTGCTCCAGCGGTGACACGGCAACCCAGGCTCCTTTCCTCCCGTGGCCCTCCATCATCAGCTTGTCACCCCGGCGAGTGCCTCCAGTCCAGCACGTTATCTTCAGAAGCCGGTCTCTGCGGCAGGGGAGGGGGGGCAGGGGGGTGGTGGTCTCTTCCAGCTCAATTGCCTCCTTTTCCTTCATTAAACCACACCTCACTCCGGCAGGCCCAGACTCAGAGCCTCCCTGTCTATCCCCTGGGACTCTGTCATGAGCAACGCGCTCCCCATCCCTTTACCCAAAGAGGGAAACAAACCAAAGCCAGTCTGGGGCTCCCAAGGGGCGCCAGGACCAGAACAGAGGCTCTGACCAGACGGGTGCAGGGAGGAGGTGGCCAGGTGCCTGCACTGAGAGTTGTTGCCAGAGAGAGCAGGGGAGGGGCGGGGAGAGAGGGAGACAGAGAATCCCAAGCTGACTCCACGTGAAGCCCAACTCAGGGCTTGAACTCATGAACCGTGAGATCATGACCTGAGCCCAAACCAAGAGCCAGATGCTTAACAGACTGAGCCACGTCACGCAGGCGCCCCAATCAGATTATTAAAGAAAAATCGAGCTGAAACTACAGAGAGTTCGCATTTCTACCTTTGCCTTCCCCCTGAAGAGTCCCCTACCTACTATTAATTAACATCTTGCATTAATGCGGTGCAATTGTTACAACTGACAAACTGATATCGATACATTATTACCAACTTTAAAGGCCACGGTTCACATTAAAGTTCACTCCTTGTATTTGTGAGTTTTGACAAGTGCACAGTGTCACGTAGCTATCATTACAGTATGGTAGAGAATCATGTCATAGCCCTAGAAGTCCCCTGTGCCCTCCTCCCACCTCCCTCTCTCCTCTGAAACTGCTGGAAACCACTGGTGATTTGTCTCGTCCTGAAATCGGCCTTGATAATGAATATAACTACTCCCGCTTTCTTTCAATTAGTGTTAGCGTGACATATATTTCTCCATCCCTTCACTTTTCATCCAATTATGGGTTTAAAGGAGGTTTGCCCAGACAACATGCAGCTGGGTGTCATGTTTTGATCACTCCAACAGCCTCTCTCTCTGAGCTCATGTACCATTGATGTTTAAAGTCGTAAGTGATATATTTGAACCAACTCATCTCTCTTATCTGTTACTGTTTTCTGTTCACTGTCTTTTGTTTCTTTTTTTGTCCTCCACTCTTTTTTTGCCTTCTCTGCTTTCAGTTGAGCATTTTTATTTGATTCCGTTTTATTTTATTCCGTTTTGTCTCCTCTCTCAGCATATCACTTATACGCCTTCGAAAAAATTTTTTTAGTAGTCGCCCTTGAGTTTGCAATATACATTCGGCACTGGTCCGGCTCCACCTTCTAGGAAACTTCTACCACCTGATGGGCCGTTCACATCCCTCACGGCATGGCATTCCCCTCGCCTCCTTCCCCTCTCCTCACAAGGCAGTGTGATATCGCTCATCCATAAGCTATAATCACACAGTACATTGTTGCTATGATTATTGCCAGGCAGGTCTAGTGATGACGAATTCTCTCCATTTTTCTTTGTCTTCCCCTTCACTTTCAAAGGATCGTTCTGCCGAGTACAGAATTCTTGGTTGGTGGGTTTTCTTTCAACACTATAAATATTTCACTCCACTCTCTTCTTGCTTGCATGGTCTCTGAACAGAAACCCAAAGTCATTTTTATGCCTTTTCCTCTATGGGTAAGGGGTATCCCCGCTACCCCAAAATCCTTTCAAGATTCGTCTTTGATTTCCTGCAGTTTGAACATGACATACTTAAGTGCCTACTATTGCATGTATGTAGCTATATGACCACTGTGTTCCTGCAGGATTAGAATTGGGAGTTCCCCTCGAGTGCACGCACGTGTGCACACACACAGACATACACACACATACACCCCAAACTACATCCGGAAATTCTAAATCAGAAAAATAAGAGGCCCCCTCGGTATCTATAAATCTTTCATTTTATGTGAACAAGTTTCCAGACCGTGTTTTATGGGATCCTGGAAACCCAAGCCAGGGTGACCCGCAGCCACCCTGTCTATCCCTCGGCCTGGCAAATAAACACTCTTAGCTATGCAGTGTCTTAGGTTTCAATGGCACTGCGAAGTTCAGGGGTGGGCGGGGCTCAGTCCTCAACCCGAGGTTCAATAATTCACTAGAAAGACCCAGAACTCACCGGAAGCTTGCGACTTAGGGTTACAGTTTATTGCGGGGAGAGGGTCCAGATTAAAATCAGTCATGGGAAGAGGAGCACAGAGTGGAGTTCAGGAACGTTCCACCCCCAGAACTTCCAATTTCCCTCCACGGAGTCAGGAGAGCTGCAGTCTCCAAGCAGAGATGTGTGACGGTCTGCCACCACAGAGTACTGCCAAGCGGGAAAGCTCTCTAAACCTTGGAGTCCAGAGGCTTTATCGGGGCTCCTTCTCTTGACCCTGGTGGGCCACCCATGTGGTTGACCTCTGGAAGTCCACTGAGACCGAGTGACCCAAAGCCCCCACCCCAAATCGCATTGTTGTTGTAGCTCAAAATCTCCAGGCAAACAAACACTCTCCTGCCAGCCACGACATCCCGAGGGCTTGGAGATCCCCTCCAGAGGCCGAGGCCAAAGGCCAAGACTTCCCTCTGGGCCAAATTGCATTCTTCACCACACAGAAGATGAGATTTCTCTCTCCCCTCAAAGGAACCACACCGCACGTCCATTCCACTTCTCTGCGCTGGGCCTCGTCAGCCTGGACCGACCCAATTCCCTGCGCGTTTGTCTTTTCTGGATCAGACGCCACCTCCACACTCTAATCTAAGTAAGTCCCGAATCCCTGGGGTCCGCCAGCGATGTGGGTGGGGGCTGGTGGGAGTCGGAGTTTTGTGAACCCCTCTGTGAACTTCCATGGAGATGATATCTAGACGCCTTAGGTATAAGACAAATCCGATTCCCTGTTTTTACTATCCTGGGAATTTGTCATCCAAAGCGTCGGTCGTGAGCACATGCAGCATGAGCTTGTCCTATTATATGAGGAGATTGTGCTCTGTTATCGAGGACAGAAGAACGAATGGGTTGGATGAAATTAAAGTGAAATTCAGAGAACGAGTAAGCGAGTAGCTTGCGAGACATAAGCGGAATTCATAAGAAATGTTAAGTATAGATAATAAGTTAGTAACCTGTAAGAGGTGTTATGTGATTGAGAAGGAGGAGGAGGAGCAGAGAGAGGAGGAGAAAGACGAGGAAGAGGAGGAGGAAGAGGAGCAGGAAGAGGAGGAGGAGGAGGATGGGAAGGAGGCAGAAGGAGGAAGAAAAAGAAGAGAAGAATGAAGAGGAGGAGGAGGGAGAAGGAGGAAGAAAAGGAGGAGGAGGAAGAGGAGGAGGAGGAGGATGGCTTAGAAAGAGTGCTACTTAGAAAGGGATGAAAATACCAAGTCATAGGCATGGGTCATGTCACCTCTAAGTTGATGGTTTTGTCATCCCTGTATGGGCTACCCATCATGACACTCAGTATGTCCTGATCGGAATCCTTTGTGTTCTGTCCAAGAAGTGCAGATAAAACCCACAGCTGTTCAGCAAGCTACCTGGCAAATTACTGGCACGGTCAGGCACAATTGCCCCTGCGGCTCTCCAACAGAACAAGCGTACGTGGACTCCAGGCACCTTCCTCCTGCGGAGCCCCCGTTCGACCTTGGCACCAAACCATCACGGTGGAAGGCTGATGCAGGCTGCGCCAGGCGGGACATGTACACGTCACGTAACCGGGATTCGGGTGGGTGGCCTTGCCACTTACTTGCACACTCTCCTGACTGTGGTAACTGCCCCCGCCCCTTTCTCCCTGCTTCTTGCTGTGTGTTTTAAGTTGATTTAACAAACCACGAGAGGCCAGCATCTTCATTCGATCCGTGCATTCTCTGGGGACCACTGGAATTGTTTTCAGGGTAGGGTCCACTAGACCAAGGTAATTTCCCTACGTGACAGCAAGGATGAAGTGTTAACGAATTATCATCAAAGAAAACCGGGCGTATAGCTCAGGGACGGACCCGGCATTTCACTGACCTTTAAGGAGGGAAAGAAGAAGACGTGGGCAGGGCTCTCCAGACTCTGGTGGCAGCATCTGCTCCGCCACGGCCCGGGGGAGGAGCCTGGATATTCATGAGAATGTTGAGTCAGGCAGCTCTCTGCCTTAGTGATTCTCACATGGGAGGGAAAAACCATCAGGCCGGGATTTGGGTATATATTTTGCTTCATACCAATTAAGATACGAGTATTTTACTTTTTATAAATAAAGTTTATTTATTTATTTAGAGAGAGAGAGAGAACATATGAGGAGGGGAGGGGCAAAGAGAGGGAGAGAGAGAATCCCAAACAGGCTCTGTGCCATCAGTGCAGAGGCCAGCACAGGGCTCAATCCCCCAACTGTGAGATGATGACTTGAGCTGAGATCAAGAGTCAGACGCTTAATCTATTGAGCCGCCCAAGCGCCCTGTGAATATTTTACTTTCTAAATGAGACAGGGTCACCATGAACATCCACGACTTGTCCTCAGAGGAGCTCCACTAGAGAGAGGCTCGGGATCCAGGAGCGAAGTTCTTCTCTGTCCAGGCGAAGTGACTGAGAAGGAGAGCCTTGGGAAAATGATCTTAGGAGAAGAGAGAGCTCCCTAAAGAGACTGACTTGGCCTTAGGGGAAACAGTGGGAATGAAGTGGAGGGAATCTAACCCTGGGGAAAAGTTGGTTGCTGGGGCTGGGGATTGGGTTCTGGAACCTTCCTCCCCTCCTCATATCCTCCCCACATCGCCCCCCCCACACTCTTCTCATCTTTTCCTTAATAACCCTCAACAATTCTAAAATTGTTCTAGGAGAGAGTTAGGGAAATAGATAAGGTCGAAGGCTTTGGGAGAAATGTAAATGAGTAACAAACGTTAGATGCTCAACATCACTAGTGACTCCAGCAATAGGAATTTCAAACAATACAATTCCTTCGAAGGGTTTGGAATACCTAAGGGAGACGGTCTCCACTGTTTCCAAGTCAGGGGACTTTTAACAACTCCCTGGGTGTGCCTCAAGATGTAAATGATTCTGATTTCAGAGGTTTTATCTTTTTTTCATGAGAGCGAACTAATACTGTTATACCAACAAAAGCTGCAGGTATTTGGGGATTTAATAAAAGCGTGGTATCCTGGATTTATTGAAATCATAACTCAAGGCAGTCTTGCGAGATGACAGTCTTTATTTCTTGGCCATTGTTCATGTGGAGATTTCATTTGGAGAAATCAGATCCAACAACCGGCACTGAGTTTCGTGAGAAGAAACTGTCCCATCTCCATGATGCCCAGAGCCTTCTCTTTCTTTCTCCCTTGGCCTCTTGCTCCACCCCCACTCTATCCTGCCCCTTCACATGTCCACAGGAGCCTGGGCAGTACAACTAATAAGCTATCGAGACCCAGTTACCTCCTTTGTTAACAGCGTCTCCTCTTTCCCTGTCCAGAGAAAACCGAGGTTTAGAGGTTCAGCTAAGAGCTTTCTAGCTGGGTCCCCTCTGAAATAAGGCTGAGACTGCCTAACATCATCTAGGAACAGAAATATACAAGATGGAATGTCCACATGTTTTCCTTCACCCTTCACTTGTTGAAGGACAGACTTTTATTCTGTACACCAGGAGGAATTTCCTCTTCCCTCTGTCTCTTCCTATCCTCTAAGAAAGAAGTTATCAGTTAAGAAACAAACCTGAAGCTTTCAGTACCACAGAAATGCCATAAAGCATTTCCCTTGGGCTTTGGTCCATCCACGCCCCGCCTCCGAACGTAACAGCTCTACAAAACGTCAGGGATGCAGATGTGACGGCCGCCTTCCGCGGGGAACCTGGCAGAGGCCTTGGAAAGTTCTTCAGCATTCCCAGCGAGGTGAAGAGGGGGGCATTCTTGTGCCGTGGTCGTTGAGGCTTTTGGAACCATTTCCCAGGGTTAACACAGGCAGATCCAGCAGGATTTCACCGACCACCGCCATCGTGACCATTGGGAAAGTACACCAAAAAAAATTTAAATCAAATAGCAGGACTGCGTGAAACAGAAATGCTGGCAGAACTCCTCTATTTGGGGCTGCTTTTATAAACTCTTCTAACTCGCAGTAGTGGTACATTTCACCTCGAGCCTTTGAAACTAACAAGCGGGCAGCAGGGAGGACCACAGACACAGGCTTTGAAATTCCCTTTTTTTTTTTTTTTTTAAATTCTCATTTGTGTCTGCCCAGGAGCTGCTTGACACCACGTGGCCGGGAACAGGCTGGGCGCCAGAGGGGCACCAGATAAGGAGGTCTGAAAGGCTGCTTCGTTCACAATTTGCCTGCCCTTTGCCAATGTGCACTCCCCTCGGGAGCCTCCCCTCCAGTCACGAGGAAGGGCGGCGGTGCCCAGGACGCCCCTGCCACTCACTCCCCTGGCTCAGAATCAGCGCAGCTGCCGTCGACAGCCAAAGGGAGAGATCAGGCTCGGGGAGAAGCACGGGGGTGAGGGGGTGCCTGGAAACCCCCATCCTCTCTGCCAGCATGCCAGGTGCACCTATGGAAACTAAGGTAGGTCTCACATCATCCGTGCAAGCACCGAGGCATCACGTGGGGGCCAGAGGCAAGGTTGTTGTCCAGCGAGGCTACCTTTTAGACTGGTGTGTTTTGCTCCTGTATCTGTGACCAGCCTTTGGCGGGGACGGGGATGTTATGGACTCAACTGTCTTCCCCAAATTCTTATGTTGAAGCCCCAACCCCCAATGTGACTGTATTTAAATACAGGTAACTAAAGTTAAATGAGAGCATAAGAGTGAGGCCCCAAAGAAGAAGAACGAGGGTCATTCTAAGAAAAGACTCCAGTGATCTCTCTCTCTGCACTTGCAGAGTAAAGGCCACGAGAGGACAGAGCTACAAGTCGACTGTCTACAAGCCAGTAAGAGAGGTCTCATCAGAAACAACCTTGATGGCACCTTGAACTTGGACTTCCAGCCTCCAGAACTGCAAGAAAATAAGTATCTTGTACAAGCCAGCCAATCTTTGGTATTTTGATACGGCGGCCCAAGCAGACTGATACAATAGATTTTCAGTGAGAAGCCTGGGCAAGTCCAGGACAAACCAGGACACGGTCATCACCCACCTAGAGGCGCCCATACCTGCCATTACCCTTCCTGGAAAGCTGGAAGTGTACATACTGCCAGCCCCCCTCCCACCACGGGAAGGCCAACCCTCTTAGCATTATGTCCAGGGAGTGGCGGTCAGCCCCGGGCTATGGGCTGCCCCAGGGGACGTGCACCTCGGGCCCTTGCAGATCTGGTACTGGGCATCTGAGGGTCACGGGTACCAGCAGGTAGAAACAAAGCACACAGAAGCCGGGGCGTGCATGCACAGAATGGATAAAGGGGATCCCTGGAGTGCTGGATAGAGCACCGAGTTCGCCTGGTGCTAATGTCATCCCATTTTGTAGATAAGCAAAGTGAGGTACAGGCAGCTCAAGTAATTTGCCCAAGACTAAAGAGCTTTGGTTTTGGACACCTTGATTTTAGACTTCTGGCCTCTGAAATTTAGGAGAATAAATGTTTCTAAGCCACTCAGTTTATGGTATCTTTTTTTTTTTTAAGTTTATTTATTTTGAGAGAGAGAGAGAACACATGCGCGTGAGAGAGAAAGAGTGGGGGAGGGGCGGGGAGAGAGGGAGAGAGAGATTCCAAGCAGGCTCTGCACTGGCAGCGTGGAGCCCAATGCAGGGCTCGAACTCAGAAACCATGAGATCATGACCTGAGCCGAAACCGAGAGTTGGACACTTAACTGACTGAGCCACCCAGGCGCCCCGGTTTGTGGTACATTTTTATGGCAGCTATAGGAAACTGAGCCAGGGGAGGGCCAGGGGGTAGAGGGGTAGATCTGTGATTATGGATTCGGGGGCACGGTTGTAAGGACCCTGGGCAGATGAGGGGTGTTTTAGCGAGCGCGGAGAGCAAGGGCAGCTACTGGGGTCCCGAGGCCCGACTGCCCCAGCTTTGTGATAGCCAGGCCAGTCGCTGCTGGGGCACCTCTGTCCCTGCAATCAGCCACTGGTGAGCTCGAACCTCGTGCAAACCTAGGCAAACCCCAAACTGCCGTTTTCTTTTCTGAGCCTCAAGAACACGTGTTAGAAGCCAGCGTTCTCTACGGGCCTCCTACTGTGGTGTCTCCAAGGCCGGCGGCTCGCTGCGTCGGAAAGTTGAAAAGGAGCCAAGCGCACACCAGGAAGTCTCTGTTCTCCCCACTGCAGGTCAGCAGGCTCAGGGGGGCTCCCGGGACTTAAGAGACCCAGTGACCTTTAGGTCTCACAGCCTGGGAGCAGGGAGCACCACCGGGCGACTCCAGCGCTCCCCCCTCCTTCTCGCGCGTCCACTCACGGCAGGGGAGCCACAGCCCTCGGGCAGACTAGGAAGCTGCCAAATGAAATGATATTTCTGGAGCGGTTTTAGTTACAGGACCAAATGCTTTTGTGAAGTATTTGTATTTTGTGAAGCAGATAGAACTGGTGGCAACAAAGACTGCAGATGCAATTAAAAAGGCAAAAAGGCTTCAAAACCCATATATTCTTGATAACGGTGCTGTGGTTACGTGAGAGCTTATCACTGGATCTTATCCTCAGCAGGAGGATGGCTATCATCAAAAACAACCAAACAAAAAACAAAGCAGCAAGCGTTGGCAAGGATGTGGAGAGATCGGAGCCCCCGTGCGTGACAGGTGGATAGGTAAAGTGGCATAAATACCATGGACAACAGCATGGCGTGTCCTCAAAAAACTAGACATAAAATTACCCTACGATCCAGCAATCGCACTTCCGGGTATATATCCAAAAGAAGGGACAGTAGGATCTTGAACCGAGACTTGTACGACTGACTATGCTCACAGTAGCTTCGTTCACAGGAGCCAAGAGATGGAAGAAACCCAAGCGTCCGTCGACAAATGAATGGATGAAGAAAATGTGGTCCGTTCAGATAAAGGACTATTATTCGGCCTTAAAAAGGAAGGAAATTCTGACTCGCGCTGTGACGTGGAAGGACCTGCGAGGCATTATGCTGAGTGAAATACGCTGGTCACAAAAGGACAAGTACTGTAGGCGTCCACTTCCACGAGGTACTTAGAGGAGTCCGTTTCAGAGACAGAAGGGAGAGCGGGGGGTTCTGGGGCTGCAGGAGGGGAAGTGGGGGCTTAGGGTGTAACAGGGACAGAGCTTTCGTTTTGCCAAATGAAAAAAGTTCTGGAGGTGGACGGTGGGGACGGGGGCACCACGGGGTGAGCGCACCTATGCTGCTGAGCTGTAGCCTCAAAAATGGGTGAAATGGTAAATTCTACATTATGTGTATTTTCCCACAATTTCAAAAATGAAAAAGATTTTATCTCTGGGGAAACCGGGGGAAGGGTATATGGGAACTCTCTGTGCTAGTTTTGCAACTTATAGGAGCCTAAAACTATTTCAAAATAAAAAGTTAAAAAATAATACTAAACCGTTTTAAGGGCTACAATCTCTTTAGAAATGCATAAGAAAAAAATTCTGAGAATATACCAAATGTCGGTTTTAGGTCATGGGATTTGAGGAAACATTTTTTTTTTCCGTTTTTAAAAAATCGTTTAGACTTGCTAAAATGCAACTGTATTATTATACTTCAGGGCAGGGGGGAAATCCCTTACTTTTAAAAAGCCCACTGATTGGGCGCCTGAGTGGCTCAGTCGGTTAAGCCTTGGACTCTTGATTTTAGCTCAGGTCAGCATCTCACGGCCGTGAGATCGAGCCTTGTGTCAGGCTTTGCTCTCAGTGTGGAGCCTGATGGTGATTCTCTCTCTCCCTCTCTCTCTCTGCCTGTTCCCTGCTCGCTCTCTTGGTCTCTTTCTCTCTCTCAAAATAAACAAGCATTTTTAAAAACTTTAAAAAAAAGTCTTCTTATACTTTTCTCGCCAAACATAAAAATGTGAATCTCTTTTGACATCCAAGGGCCAAAAGAGAGTCTTATTTTAAGATTTCCAGCCACTCCCAAAATTTATTTATAACAAATATTTATAGATTTGTAAATCTATATTTATAGATGCGAGTGAATTTGTGTCGAAAGGATCCTGAGCCATCCCTCTAATCAGCAGAGAGATGAAAACAAGGCAGAGCAGCTGCTAAAAAGGAAACAGGCACCGGTCACGGCCAAGGCTAATGGTGGGATGTTATATTCTGAATGGGAAAGAACGTCACTGCCACCAACAGACTCGTGGCCTTGGCAGTGGCCATCAGGAAGCTTTTCTCTGAAGCTCGATCATGACGTAGGGGCTCCCGTGTCTTTTCTCAGGCTCCTCTGCCCCTTCCCACCCCTTCCTCCCTTGCAACTCACCACGCAAAGTCCAGAGAAAAGTTTTTTTGAATGGAGAAGTCGCTTTGGGAAAATTTGAGCAAAAATTCTTACTTCCTAGCTGGCAGGCTGTTATAGGTTCAATCGTGCATCCCTCCCCCACCCCGCCCCCCAAAAAAGATATGTTGGAACCCTCACCCCCAGTACCTAGAATGGGACTTTATTTGGAGACAAGGTCTCTGTAGAGATAATGAAGTTAAGATGAGGTCATTAGGGCGGCCCTAAATCAATACAACCAGTGTCCTTATAAAAAAGGGGGAAATACAGAGACAGACAGGCACGGAGGGAGGAGAATGTGTCTACCAAGCCAAGGAACACGCGAGGTTACCAGTGACTAGTGCATAGACCTGGGACAGAGTCTCCTTTGCAGCTCTCAGAAGAAACCAAACCTGGGGCGCCTGGGTGGCTCAGTTGGTTAAGCGGCCGACTTCGGCTCAGGTCAGATCTCACGGTCTGTGAGTTCGAGCCCCGAGTTGGGCTCTGTGTTGATGGCTCAGAGCCTGGAGCCTGCTTCGGAATCTGTGTCTCCCTCTCTCTCTGCTCTTCTCCTGCTCATACTCTGTCTCTATGTCTCTCAAAAGTAGATAAACGTTTAAAAAAAAAAAAAAAAGAAGAAGAAGAAGAAGAAACCAAACCTGCCAAAACCTTGATCTTGGACTTGGAGCCTCCAGAACCGTGAGGCCACGTTTCTGATATTTAAGCCTCTTGCCAGTGACTTTGTTATGGCGGCTCTTGCAAACGAATACAGTGGCCTTCACTGCACTTCCAAGCCTGCTACGCTCCCGATGAACTCATTCTCAGGCCGCTGAAAGGTGGGCTCTGCCTTTGGATGGTTGGTTCAAGTCCTCCTTTCCAGACCCACATCTGAAGTGGCTGCTTTCCCGTTTGTACCTGAAAGTTCTCAGCTCGTCATCTTTCGCCCTGTTATTTCCAAGCTGGTAGACGACCCGACAAACTGCTCCCTAACCCTTCCTGACGACCTCTGCCTTCAGCTCTGCCTCACCACAGCCCGGAACAGGGAGGCAGGACCTAATGACCTTTGGCACCCAAGATGGCACCCACACTGGGAGCCTGATGGACAGAAGGACGATGGGTTCCAAACAGTCAGTTTTGCAGCCTTGCATCTCCTGGGTCAACAAAGCGAGTGGGCACAGCCCCAGATCAGGGCGTGCTTCCCGCCCTGCCAGGAGTGGAGAGTGGCCCCAACCCCACAGCCTGTGGCTTGGCCCAGAATGAAGGAAATGCACAGTCCAAACGCCACAGTGGGGAGCGGGGCAGGCAGGTCAAAATGGGATCACGAGCTCCAACTCTGTGTGGTTTGGCAACACGAACGGCTGGCAATACTAACATCTTCAAACCTCAAATCTCCTCTGCGAGGGGCGGAGGGGCCCTCAGAGAGCCTTCCTCGCCCCAATTCTGCAGGACCTCCCTGCCTGTGCACCCCTGACCCGCGGCTCCTTGCAAAATGGTGGATGTGGCTTCTCTGGGTTTAGAAAGGGGGGCCGAGGTACAAAGGGAGCCAACGACTTGCTGGGCCCTTTCTTCTCCGAACTAGCTGCATTCTTGGGTGATCTCAGCACACATCAAGACCAGCCAAAAGTTAGATCTGAAAACCAAAATGAGGTCTCTATTTTATCACTCTGAAAATGTTTGCTGAGCACTTCCTATGCTCCAGGCACAGCCGGTACTGGAAATATGAGATGAGAAAAGTAAGGTTCCTATGCTTGAGGAGCATGCCGTTGGAGGTAGAAGGGGAGAGACACATGTGGAAGTAGACAACCATCCACGAACGTAGTAAGTGATCGGAGTATCTACAAGCAGTTAGGGAAGAATCAGACAGGGGCATGAGGTTGACAGAAAAACGTCCCTGCAAAAGGTATCCGCATCCTAACCCCCAGGACCCGGGTTATTTTTTATGGCAAAAGGGACTTTTGGGGCGCCTGGGTGGCGCAGTCGGTTAAGCATCTGACTCTTGATCCCAGCTCAGGTCATGATCTCACAGTGCGTGAGCTCGAGCCCCACAAACTCTCCCTCTCTTGCCCCTCCCCCACTCAATTCTCTCTCTCTCTCAAAATAAATAAACTTTAAAAAAATTTAAAAAGGGACTTTGATCACCAAGATGATTCAATTAAGGGCCTTGCTATGGGAAAGATCCTGGGTTATCCAGATGGGCCCCATTTAACTGCAAAGGGCCTTATAAGAGGGAGGGACGAGGGTCCAAGTCAGAAAAAAGAGGTATGAGGAAGGAGGCAAAAATGAGACCGATGCGTTTTAAAGGGGCCACAAGCCCAGGAATACAGGCAGCCTCTAGAAGCTGAGAAGGCAGGGAGACATACTTGCCCTTCGGAGCATCCAGAGAAGACCGGCCCCGACAATATCTTGATTTTAGCCCCATGAGATCCATTTCGGACTTCTGACCTCCCAAGACGTGAGAGAATAAATGTGTGTTGTCAAGCCATTAAGTTTGTGATCATTCATTACAGCCGGAAGCCAATTCAGGCACGCGGGCAGCCCAGTCCGGGAGAGGAGGGGGGATAATGGTTTCTCCCGGCGAGAGAGCATCTGCCAGCGAGCGTCACACCGAACGGGCAGGAAAGGGGGCCCAGCAGAGAAGACGGCAAATGTACAGGGGAAAGCATGAGCCGCTGAGCACGGCCAAAGCACAACGTTGTAGGCAGAGAAGCAATGAGAACAGAGTCTGGGGCAGGCGGCCAGGCTGTGCGGAGCCCTGCACTCCGGCTAAGGAGTGGGGACGTTAGCCGATGGCCGTCAGGAAGCAGCGGGAGGGCCTTAAGCAGGGGAGTGACACCGTCAGAGTTTAATATTAGGAAGAGTAATAACCAGACACAGGATGGATTTCAGGAGACCAGTCCATTGGATGCTCGTGGCAATGGCCTCGGCCAGAGGGGATAAGGGTCGGTGTATGGGCTAGTGAAGGAAGCGGCCTCAATGAAGGGATGAAAAAAAAAGCAAGAAACAGAAGTTGGTCGGATGTGGGAGCTAAAGAACAGGAATCAAGCAGGGCAGCCAGCATTTTGGCCTGGGGGCCTCAGGGCCAATGAAACAGAACAAGAGGAAGGAGCATGGGTTACGTGGCAGAGACTGGGAAGTCTGGCTTCACATGGGTTGACTTTGAGGCGCCTGTGAAGGATCTGACAGACTTCCCACCAGAAATGTTTGATGTTCAGGGAGTTACAGATGTTGACAACTTATCCGCCGAGACCACGAGAGGGGGCGCGATGGCTGGGAACCAGAGATGGGGACACC
>PITB01033491.1:0-13973 GCA_004024585.1 Paradoxurus hermaphroditus | reverse complement strand
TGTGAAGATTTCAGTTGTTCAAGCTTTCACAAGCGAGGTGTGGCAGGAAACGAAATCCCTGTGAGATTACTCAGGGGCTGGAGGAGAGAGGCAGGCAGGGGCATTGGCGGGCACGGCCTGAAGGACGACCAGTCAGCAAATGAGGGAAACAGAGTATCACGTGAGGCCCACTCGACCATTAAATTCAAGATCTCTACGGTAAATTGAGACTGGGAAGAAACATAATGAGGTAGAAATACAACCTGTTTGCCTACTTTACTTTATTCATTTATTACATGGAATTTCTATAGCTTTATTACAGGTTAAAAACTATCATGTCATTCCTCCTTTGGGAATGGATCTACCCATAACACTGAGAGAATCTGTCCATCTGTCCAGCTGTTCTGCCGTCCTCAGTTCTACACGCTCCAGTCAAGCTACATGAACAAGCTCAGAACAGGTGTGCAGGAGAGCGCTGGCCCGTCTCTCTTACTTTTTCTGTCTACCACCCCCTTTGATTCCTCCCACGTTCATTTCTCCAAACTGAAGGTAATCCTACTGGTAGTCGCTCTAGATGGATGTGTAGGAAATTAACATTCTGAACACACAGTGGTTCCCTGGAGACTTCCTATCTAATTTTCAAGAGTGCTTTCCACACATGAGATTAAGAGAGCATTATTCAATAAATTACTACCTTAGGTCATCCATTAGTTCATTTACTCACTCACGTCGTCGGTCATTCGACAATCTTTTATTACCTACCATGTTCCAAGAACTCTGCTAGGTAGAAGGACGTGGTTTCTTTCACTAACTGCATGAGTAGTGATCAGTCACTCCTAAAACACTTAAATATATTTACTCAACATTTCCTTTTTTTTTTAATGTTTGTTTATTTTTGAGAGTGATAAAGACAGAGAGACAGAGTGAGAGCAGGGAAGGGACAGAGAGAAGTAGACACAGAATCCAAAGCAGGCTCCAGACTCCGAGCTGTCAGCACAGAGCCCCATGAGGGGCTGGAACTTGCAAACCTTGAGATCGTGACCTGAGCCGAAGTCGGACGCTTAACCAACTGAGTCACCCAGGTGCCCCGTATTTACCCCAAATTCCTAATAATATATCCTTGTATTCCCTAAGGTATTACATTAGTTTTCATCATGAAATTCATCCTAATATTTGGTAATCCTAATATCTTGGGAGATAATTCAAAGTAGAAGGGACTAATGTGACTTAATGCAGAGAAAATCATATTTGTGTCAATAAAACCAGACCTACTATGGATCATTTACTCAATCACATAACCTTCCTCTATTCTACTTAGACGTTCCTGTATTTCTGTGAATTATTCTTCACTTTCTTTACACTAAATCTCTTCTGCATTCTGATCTCAAAGAATATACAGTATCCAAGGCGTCACACAGCTTAGCAGGAAGAGAACTGAATTTCATTCAGCTCTCAGGTCCAGGTTCAACCCCGTTACCTCAGCTCCCTGGCCGGTTACACCAGGGGCAGAGTCTACGACGCTTCTCAGAGCCCCTTTCGCGCCCAAACCCCCATGATTTTAAGGACATCTGGTTAAAGAGCATCCGGATATTAAACATTCAGTTACCGTCCCGTCACTATGATTCACCAGGAGTTCGGCAAATTTAATCTTGAATAATCTTCCATCTTAGTCTCTGAAATAAAAGCAATTATAGTTGGAAATGTGTAATAATTGAAGCTTTGAAGGTTCACTTGTAGCAGACAGAGACACTCATCCTTTGCTATAATCAGCAAACTTAGTTAATAGGCGTCAATGTCACCAGCAAATGCAAAGAAAATAATACCTATTTCAGCTAATACTTTGATAAGTACTAGGTAAACACTCAACAATCAGATGCTCAAAAGGGAGTATTATGGACTCAGAAGCTGGAGAATATGAGGAAGATTCCAGAAAATAGGAATACTACTTCACAAGCCCCTTACACGGTGTTTTAATTATGTGTGCTCTGGTTTTCTGGAACCAGACCACATGATTATATGTGATATTTATAAAGTATTTGAGGTTTTCAAGTACTTTTCTTCACATAATCTTTATTTGTGTTTCATGATTCAGAGTGGTGAAAAGTCACGGTAACCTATGTTTATTTCTCAAGGAGTTAAAATGTTTTAGTTACTGATCTTGCTTCTTTCATACAATAGTCATAAAACTTCTGGGGAGGGGAACAATATTATAGTCACTTCACTGCCAAGGAAACAGAGATGCTGAAGGCTTAATCCCTTGTTAGAAGTGATACGATTAGCAGGTGTCTGTGCGGCCAAGAATCAAGCCCACCTCTGCCATATGCCCAACAACCACGTCCTGTCTGCAGGATGGCCTTGACTTACATGAAACAAGACAGGTCAGTGTGAGTTGTACGTTAGACAGAAGTTTGAAGCATTATTTACCGTTGAGGCAATGGAGACTTGAAGTCTGAGGGTCACATGAACGTTTCTGTTGGGGTTAGGATTGGTTTTTATACCTTCTGGCTCTAAGCTCATTGCTATTTTTAGTGTGCCATAGTTGTCTTTATCACAGATAAAAACAAACAAAAAAATGTAGGAATCTCAGATCCACTTAAACCATCTTCCACCTAACCTACTGGCTGAAGTGCCTCACAAACCGACTATCTCCATCTAGAAACTTCTCAAGTATGCCCACCTACCTCTATGCCCTTAACCAAACCAGCGTCCAAGCCCAGTTTTGTCAGGGACTAGAGTTTCTATGTTAGGAATAAATAAATAAATTTTTGCAGATTCATACTCAGCAAACAATTTATTTTAATTCAAATGTCTACCTTTCCATTCTCGCACTTAGGACACCGCTAGGTGATTATAGTACCAAGCTGGCCCATTGAGAAAGATGCCGGAATGCCTTTTATGATATAAACTTGGAAATCACAGTCGCTCAATGGAGAGCTCAGGCTTTCATCATTGCTCTGACCCTGCGAGCGAGGACTTGCAAGGTCAGAAGCCAAATTTCCCAGGTGAAGGGGAGTTCCGAACCCCTGTTTTATCTGCTCCTGGATCGCCAGTCACCAGGGCCTACGGCGGGGCTTGCCATGGGGCAGGTGATTCGTAGGCACTTGCTGAAGGGAGGAAGGAATGAATGAACGAATGCAAGTATGTTAAGCTGCCTACACTTCTATCATCCACTTATTTCGCCACTGTAAAAAAAGTAGCAGAAGCCCCCAGAGGGGCTAATTAACCTGTCACACAGCAAGCTCTGTTCCAGTTCTCCGCTGTCTGGAATAAGAGATTGGGAGTGAGACGCCCAGCCAGGCCAGCACTTCATGGCACTGGCTTCTCAGCTCTGGAAGGAAACACAGCTGCTGGTTGCAGAGAAGGTTCTTGGAGATTCCTATAGCTTCAAGGGGCTCTTCTCTACGACTTCCACACTGAAGATCTAAGAAAACCGGGCGGGACCACGGGTTTTGCCAGTCACTATGTTGATGACATTCGCTGGGATTTCAGGACAGAGTAAAACATTATTCCCACGGTATGCTAGCAGATTCTATCCCTGGTCAGTGTTACACGATCTTGGAGAAAGCAGATTATTAAGGTAACCCAGGACAGAAAAATGATTCACAGAAAACCAGAAACAGGATTTAATTTCCATTTTTAAAAACTTTTTAATGTTTATTTTTCAAGAGACAGAGCGTGAGAAGGGGTGGGGCAGAGAGAGAGGGAGACACAGAACTTGAAGCAGGCTCCAGGCTCCCAGTTGTCAGCACAGAGCCCGACGCTGGGATCAAAGTCACAAACCATGAGATCATGACCTGAGCTGAAGTCAGACGCTTAACCAACTGAGCCACCCAGGTGCCCCTCAATCTCCACTTCATGTGAGTTTGCTTCATTTTGCAATTTCTCCTATAAAAAACATAAGTAAAATAAATAAAAGGGAAAAAAAGAACAATTCTCTGTGACTGTTTCTTCTCTTTAAGTCCTAATTGCTTATGGCCTTTTATTTTTGGACGGGATATAAAAAAGCAGTCCACCGTCCTCATACTGGATAAAGCAACATTGGCTGCTTCAAAAACTAAGACCTAGATGTCTCCAAATAGAGACGTTTATGTTTTGCTCACATGAAGTCCAAAAATTGAGATTGTTCCTGCTCTGCTGTAAGCCCTTCTCCTCTACGTGAGGATTTGGACACAGATTTAGGTCACCTTAATGCGTCCCATGTGGCCGGGTTCATCAACACTAGTCGGGAGAAGCATGGAACCCCAGGTGAGGGTGTGACAAGGAGCCCAGACTCCTGGTTCAATGAGGTGATTACTTCCGCTGACATCCCATGGGTACGGGATAGACGCACGGCCCCAGGCAACATCACAGAATGCTGGGAAATGTGGTACTGCTGGATTTCCAGGAAGAAAACCAAATTATCTTGTGAAACAGTTAACCAATCTAGTGAAATATGTAAAGAATGCTTATTGTATACACTTGATTCTGATATTTAGTACTTTCTGCATAATTCTGGCTGCTGTCTTATCTACTCAACTTGCCTCCCCACTCCCCGGCTTTCTTCCTTCGCTCACAGAGACAATTAATAAATATCTAGCCACCAAAGTTCTAGCGAATCAGGTTCAGCCCCACCGTGTCTTCATAGAAAGGAGAGGGGCATCCGGTTAGTTGGAAGAGAGACCTGGAGATTTTCTAGAGGTCTCAAATATCTTATTCACCCAACGACGTTTGTTAGGGTGTACTTTTGTCTGAAGTGGACTGGAGGAGTCGGGGAAATTGTCACAGTCTGGGAGGTCACAGCTGTACTCCTTCTTCAGCTTCCTGTGAAGGCAAGGTGCGTGGACAAGTGTGCCCACAGCATGTGGCTGTGGTTTCCAGTCACTGGCTGGGGAGGCGTTCTCTTTATCCTGGGATCACTGCGCCCCACCGTTCTTTACGATATCAGCATTGGCGTGTGTTTAAATACTAGAACATGAAATATGAAATACGCTGACCTGTTTACTGCTTCTAAGAGCTTATCACATGCAGCAAGGGACGTGCAATTTATTTGGGGGGAAGATGCCACGGTATCTCCCAAGCTTCTGAGTAAGCCTTCATTTCAACAAGGTTTGTATAAAAGGAGAAAATCTATCTTTATTTTTAATGTGATCATAAAAAGATAAAGAGTTAGCTAAGATTTGACTGCCATTCAGAGAAATGTCTGGTAAAAAAAAGCTCATTACTAATTATGAAGGAGTTCTAAAAATTAGAAAAGACACTTAATACCACTATACCTATCGCATGTCCACGAATCAAACGTATCACGTCTACCTGGTGGGCACTAGCGGCTTTAAGTACGCAGTGACAAATGGTTATAGTTCCATATAGAAGAATAATTATTTCCCTGAGTAGTACATCAGATACGAACTTCCTTCTTTCGGACACATAATTAGAAACTATTACATAGTGAATGAACGACAGATATTATTTTAATACACCATTTCATTTGACACTAGGTCAAACACAGAGAAATAGGTTATTATAAGAGCCAAATTCATCCATCGGTTTGTCCAAAGAGACTGGATTTGCAATGATCACAGGAATCTTTAAACAAAAATAAATAAACAAATCAATCTTAACTGAGTCTTTTTTTCTTTTAAAGTTTATTTTTGAGACAGAGAGAGAGAGAGCATACACAAGTTGGGGAGGGGCAGAGAGAGAGGGAGAGAGAGAATCCCAAGCAGGCTCTGCACTGTCAGGGCAGAGTCCAACGTGGGGCTCAAACCCATGAGCTGTGAGATCATGACCTGAGCCGAGACCACGAGTCAGACATTTAACCCACTGAGCCATCCGGGGAACCCCAATCTTAACTGAGTCTCGAAGAATAACTAGGAGG
The DNA here is from genome assembly GCA_004024585.1 of Paradoxurus hermaphroditus. NCBI lineage: Eukaryota > Metazoa > Chordata > Mammalia > Carnivora > Viverridae > Paradoxurus > Paradoxurus hermaphroditus. The sequence goes on along the minus strand of PITB01033491.1, from coordinate 8,140 downwards.
TTAGTCTGGCCTCTCTAGACAAAGGGAACTGATAGGATTTATATGCAGGAAGAGGTTTATTGCAGTGACTGGGCTCCTGGGACTGTGGAGGCGCAGAAGTCCCGAGACTGGCTGTGTGCGGGCAGCAGACTCGGAGGGCTTGTGGCCTGAGAGCCAGGAACGCCGCGGGCAGGCCAGACCGGTATCTCCGCTTGAGTCATCCACAAAACAGGGCGAGTCTCGCCTTCGTCTGCTTGTTCTATTAGGCTTTCTGTGGACTGGATGGCGCCCACCCGCACCAGGAGGACGACCCACTTTACCGAGCCACGGATTCACACACCAGCCCCATCTGGAAACAATGGCTCATGCGCACCCTGAAATACCATGTCTCCTGGGTGCCCAGGTCGCACTGACACACGCATCCCATCCAGCCATCGGTCTGGCAGAGGGAACGGATGAGTGGATCCGGACAAGAGGGAAAACCTGAATATAAACGCAGCTGTCTGAAGGCTCCAGTAAGTTTGGAGGATGTGTTATTCCAGATTGCTTTGGGTACAAGTAACAAACAACACACTGAGGTTAACGTAAGCGAAGCAGAAAACTGCGTCACATAATTAAGAGTTCTGAGGCACCAGGGACTCTATTACAATCGGGAATCTGTCCGAATTTCCTCCTCTGGGTTCTGATGCTTTCTATATCCGGACTCAATTCTCAGAAGGATTCTAAACAGCAGGAGATGGAACTTCAGCCCCAGGTCCAGCTTTCCCAAAGTCTGGCTCTGATTTAGAAACAAAGAGAAAAGACCAAGGATCCCGTTCAGAAAGCACATGCACCAATCATTGCTCATTATGCATTTCCCAGAATTCCATGGTGCGGGATGGAGAGCATTCGCTCTGTCCAGGTTTTGTGCATCAGGAATCTGGGAGCGCACCTGAGCTAGGACTCCCATCAGCCTGTGATCGTGGCATCCACGGGGATGAAAGTCATCTCGAGGTTTGAGTTATGGGGAGGAACTTTCCAGCTCCCAGGCAGAGCTTCAGCCACAGTCCTTGTCAGAGCCTCAGCAAGAGACCCGAATGTCTCGCCTGGGTCTGTCCACAGGACCCCTCACCACCTGAGCCTCAGCAAGAGACATCAGTACCCTCCTGGGTCTGTCCACGGCACCCCTCACCACCCGAGCCTCAGCAAGAGACATCAGTACCCTCCTGGGTCTGTCCACGGGACCCCTCACCAGCTGAGCCTCAGCAAGAGACATCAGTACCCTCCTGGGTCTGTCCACGGGACCCCTCACCACTCGAGTCCCCACCAGAGCAGGTGGGGAGGGACAGACACAGAGGCGTAAGTTGAAGCCTTTTGTAATCAAATCGTGGAAGCCACCCACTGCCTTTCTCCAGCATTCTAGCCACCATAAGGCAGAGGCTGACACGGGGGGTGGACATGGGGAGGTGGGGAGGCTGGGCTGGCTCACAGACGGTCTAACAGCATCACTGCACTGTCCCTGTGGTGAAGAAGGAAGGCCTGCGTGGACCATGCCTTCATCCTTCCGTCCTAAGTGCGGAGAGCCCTACGTGAATCACGTGTAACAGATCCTTCACCAGAAAGAAGAGGGGAGGGACGCTGGCGAGGCAGAGACAGGGCACAGTCGGTTCAGTGGGCCGACAGTCTTGCTGGGCGGGGTGTTTGTCCGGGAAGCCTGGACACTCAGAGAGGGCTTTGCGTTGTGACGTTGAGTTTTCACCCGATCTCCAGTAACGGATAGCGGGTCTGTGTGCTGGGCTGAGGGGCGTGAGGAGTGCAGTGGTGCCGTGGGAGGGGTCAAGGAACGTTGGCCTGGCCGTGGAAGCAAGAGAGGGGGTAACTGGGGGGGGGGTAACTAAGGGGGGAATCCTGCAGGTCCAAGCACGAGGGAGCAATGCCCGCCAGTTCACCGTGAAAATGCAACTCTGCAGACGAGCAGGAAGAAGTCACACGATCCGCTAACGACATCGCGGAGGACGGCAAGGTACACCATTCGAGGGGCTGCGGGGAAGTGCCGGGCAGGGCCAGGCAGTCCTTGTCCAAACCCAGGTCTGTAAGATCTTCTCCCCTTGTCTCTCGGGGTCTCCACAGATCCGCTGTCTGTTCCCGGGCCCTCACCTGGGGCGGTTCTGCTGGTCAGCGTGTCCCCCACGTGCCTGCGAGTCCAGGCGGACCATGCGCACTCACACACGACAGAGCAGGAAAGTCAGAACAGTTGAGGGACACGCGTAAAAAGTGGTTAAGAAGCGGAGAGGCAAATACCTCAAGTCTTGATTTTTTGTTTTGAGGGATGCGTTGAAAAAAGCATGAGATCTGGGGCAACACTGAACAAATACATTATTTAGTGGATTTAAGAATATTTATGTGCTAAACTGTGCTACATGCCGGGGACAAAACCGTGAGCAAACCCTGTCATCTTGGAATGCGGAGTCTGGGTCTGCTGGGAGGACGATGCCAGCGTGAAACGAACAGCAGTCAATGTAAAGTTCTAACGATGCCCGTGAGCGGAGCAAGGAGGGCGCGGCCCGACAGTGAGGACGATCAGGACGGTGTCCTGGAGAGTTGACAGGTTTTCCAGCACCGGAAGGACTCGAGGCACAGGGAGGCCAGCAGGGGCAGGAGATGAAAGTGGGGGTTTCAGTGACCAGAGCCCGCAGGACCCCTGACCCGCACCGAGAGCGCGGGCAGCGACGGCGCCCGCAGCCTCTGTCCAGACAGGCTGGCGACGGACACCGTATGGCCGAGCTTCGTGCTTCCTGGTTGGGATTCCGTACTTGCTCAAAGATGTCACGAGACGCACGGAAGCAGCTCAGGGCGTGATATCCAGGAAGAGCCCCTGGCCGCACAGTGACACACATGTCACTGTTCCCCCAGAGTGGAGGACAGCTGGGCTCACAAGGAGAACCTGCTAATATACCTCGAGTGACATCTGTCTACCCCAACGACAAGAGGGCAGCACACACCTGCATTTGCCGAGGGAGGGCGAAGTGCTGCGGCTGCAGCAGAGAAGAGGACTGAACACGTACCCCAGGAGAGACGCGGAACGTACTCCGCGGGCTGGGAGGGGAGACGGCGGGCACCGTCGGAGCGAAGGGCTCACGCACGATCATAATGCCAGATAAGGACGGGAGGACATCACGGCGTCTTATGCGGACATCACGGCGTATTCTGTGGACATCACAATGTATCATGTGGACATCACAATGACGTATTATGTGGACATCACAGCATATTATGTATGAACTGACCCCATGACAGCCAATACGTCAATGTAAAAAGACATCAGAAAAATTCACCTGTTACCCCAGAAAAATGTCAACTCTCCGTTCTGGAGACTGCAGGCTAGATGAAAGGAGAACCAAAGCCCAGGAGACTCAAAATTCAGGCCTGCATCTAGAGTGGTTCTGGGCTTCAACGTTTACATTATTCTTGTGCTTCGGGAATATATAAGCTTAGAAATTTAAAAATTATCTGGACCAATGATACCCCAGAGCATGAGACCAAAGCAAAGAGAAAGCTTCACTGCGGCATGAGCCACCTCTCCGTGGCCGTCCCTCAGGAGGACAGAGTCCCCGCTACAGGTGAGTGCGGAGGGAAACACGGGCTGACAAACAGACGAAGACCCATCTGCTTACCATCGGCAAGAGTACGTTCTGCACGGACCGGGTCCCAGCACCTGCCCCCGCGGGCCTCGCTGACGCGGGGTCACTGCTGCCAGCACGGGGACGCTGCCCACGCCCTGCGATGCCAACGTCTCAGGGAGACTTCCGATAGAGAGACTCTGGTCATGACACTCTTGCCCTATGACTTGGACACGTCTTTATAGGTCCCGAGTCGCAGGAAAATCTCAGCTATAAACACAATTCTGTGCTTGTAATATGCTGCCCTAGCGACCCGGATCCATTGTCCTTGAAATTAAACTTGGTGACTTTCATCTTTTTCCCTCTGAAGACATCTCTCCCAGAAGGTCCTGTGACCTTCGGGTAAACACACTCCTACTGAGCCAGCGCCGGCACCACACACGCCTGGACACACGGACATTTCCGTGGAAGAACGGGTTACTCTCACCTGGTGCTCCTGCTGCAAACCAGGTGTGCCCACACTCTCTACCATATGGAGCCCACACTCTCTACCATATGGAGCCCACACTCTCTACATACCTACGGTTCAAGTGAATACGATGTGTGAGAGCATCTTAAAGACCGTGAGCCACGTGTACCTGAGGGGTTACTATCTCCTTTATCCATTTTTGGTACTTTCCAAAATGAACTCATCTCTCGAATACAAGAGGTTTGGGTGCTGGAAAGGGCTAGGAGCCACGTTGGCCAGGACGGAGAAAGAGAGTCAAGATTTCAGCCCCCATTACTCGACAGTCATAGTTGGCAGGCAGATTGAGACTCTGCCTTCAACCCATGACAAACATGGTCACAGAAGTGCATGTGCCCTACGGCCCTCCCATACAGCAGGAATGAGGTGAGTGCAGGTGTCGGGACAAACACGTACCTGTGCCAAAGAGTACCACACGGTTCTGTCTGGCGCACTTCCAGCCGAGTCATTGGGAGCTGTCCCGTCCCCGAGGCATGTGTCCCAGGGTGCACGGGCCCTGCAGGTATGGCCCCCTGGTTGGGGCGGCCGGGGACAGGCTGGCGGGAGCCCTACGTCTCGAGCAGGACCCTGCGCGCGGGTGCCTTCTTGAGTGGCAATCGCAAATTGCTCAGAAAGGGCAACACAAAACCAGCTTTTGGATTTTAATAACTGAGGTCACTTTGACATTTCAAGACAGTGGGCTTGTTGATGGCGTGTCTGCATACTTTTGCATGATTTTAAATGCTAAATAAGTCACTAAGCAAACAGAAAATAAAAGCTGAGCAGAAATAAAATTTTCTGCTTGACTGAAAAGGATGATGAAGACTTATACTTTCATTATTCTAGATATTATTTATTTTATTTTATTTTAAATGTTTATTTATTTTTGAGAGAGAGAGAGAGAGACAGACAGAGAGTAAGCGGGGGCGGGGGCGGGGGCAGAGAGAGAGAGAGAGAGGGTGATACGGAATCTGAAGCAGGCTGCAGACTCTGAGCGGTCAGCACAGAGCCCGACACGGGGCTGGAACCCACGAACTGAGAGATCATGACCTGAGCCGAAGTCATACGTTTAACTGACTGAGCCACCCAGGCGCCCCAATTCTAGATATTATTTAAAGATTTCCTTTAAGTAAGATGAGGTAAAGGCGGGAACAAAATAACAAGACTTAAATATATTTCAGCACTAGGAAAGCACAGGAGGTTCGAGGTCATTCTCTGCCTCTTTTCTAACGAGTGCCCTCAGCTCAGGAAGCCCTCTCTGTGTTGCTGTGTCTTCACAGCTGGGGCCTTAAGAAAACCTTTGGGAAAGACCTGCCCCTCAGCCACCCCTCCCCCCACCCCTCCCCTGCCCAGCCGCGTCCCTTTGGGACTCCGGGCCTCAAGGATTGCTTTCCTGGTGCTGAAACATATTTAAGTCTTGTTATTTTGTTCCCGCCTTTACCTCATCTTACCTACTTATGTGCTGACACGTCCCATGGACCTGGCCCCTCAGCACCCCTGCCTCTGACGGTCCCAGCCCCCCTCCCTCCATGTGTCCAGGGCCCACCGGTCTGACCAATCACACGGGAGGCAGCGTTAGCCCTGTCTGGTGCTCGGGTCCACCTGGAAAACTGATCTAACAAACTGAGTTCTAACATGTGAAGATATAAAACAGAGGGCCACGCTCTTAACAAAACAGCTCCACCAGATTTTAAGCCGATTCGTAAGTGTCACGTGCACTCACACAAATGCAATTAAGTTCATGGGCCGAGTCTACACCCCAGCTAAGAAGGGCCGACTAGATCCCCATCGGTGTCTTCCTGGCTGTTCCCCTCCCAGCCCTGCCGCCTCCCGGAGACCGCAGCCAGACCCGAAACCCACCTCCTGTGTCCCAGGCTCCACTGTGTTGTCGTCTGCTTACTTGCCTTTAATAAAGTAGCAGGTGCAAAAGCTCCGCCCGTGCTCACACACTTCCCTAGGCCAGTGAGGAAGAGCAGAGGCCAACTGGGGGACAGAAGTCTTCCCTAAGGCCGAGCTGACCCGAGATGTGTGTGACAAAGCCAGTGTGCTGGTCGGCACTTACCCATCCTTTGCCCTCAATGACTAATTCAAATATTCGGATTCCAGTTCTCCCTGCCACTAAGCAGCCTGGGAAAAGCCATCCCACCCCTGCGGCAACAGACACAACGTACACACGAGACCTGTGAGCGGGAGGCGGAGTGACTTCCACGCCGTGTGCAGTTCCCCAAACCAGCTTTTAAACAGCGCATATTTTCAAAATGACGATTGCAACTTATGTGAATTAAGAGTATTTTCCTTTGACAAATACTTTAAAAGACAAAAATCAAATTTAATTATCTTTCTCATTATTTCAAGTGTTTAGCTTAATTGTGATGAAAATCATTGACTTTTTTTTTTCTTTTTTTCTGTTACAAAACCAAATAGGATTTACCAATCAAAAATAAGATCTCGCCGCTCTCTTCAGGATGGCCAAGCAGAGGCCGGGTGTGGACAGACGTCCCCCGGGAACGGGTACGACTGGGGTCCGGGTCTGTTCCAGCTGCTCTAACAAAATACCATGAATCAGGCAGCTGACGAACAGAAATTTGTTTCCTAGTCCTGAAGACTTCCATAAACGAAGGCACTGGCGTGGTTGCGTTCCGGCGAGGACTTCTTCCTGGCTCACACCCTGTCCTTCTCGTGCGCCCTCATGGTGGACGGGGCCGGGGAGCCCTGCGGGGTCTCTGGTGTGAGGACACTAATCCCATTAATGAGGGTTCCCCTTCACGACCTAATCACCTCCCCGCAGCTCCACCCCCGACACCTTTACACAGGGCATGGAGATTGCAATATGTTACTTTTTAGGGGATACACACATTCAGACCATAGCAACTGGCGGAAAAAAAAAAAAAAGAAGAAGAAGAAACAACACGACATCTCATGAAATGGTCGTGAAAACACACGGCAAACAGGAAAACATTTACTCAGGAAAACCTACTAGTTCTTAGTAAGAGAGCGAGTCTGTGGCATTAGGACCATGAACCGCCACCTCTCCCCCGCGCACCCCGGAGCCCAGGACCAGGACGATGGGGATTCCCGTAGACGGGCGCAGCCCGACACCGGACGCCCTCTCCTCCCTCCCGGGGAAGGGCACAGCACCTGCCGGGACGTGTGCGCCCCTCACCACCTCCACGAGGGCCACGGACACAACGCTCATGCCCGGGCTCACTCTCAGAGCAGAGGCACCCTTCTCCTTCACCTACAGAGACGGGGGAGCCTGAAGTCCAGAGACCACCACCCTCCCCCAGAGCTCTGCTTCCCAGGCAGCGGTGTCACCCTGAGACAGGCCATGGTCCCCAGCACCGGCCTCAGCCCTCCAGCCCCGGGGGAGGGACAGGTGGGAGGAGAGCTCCCTGGCACTCCCCAGCTTGAGACGGAGTGTGAGGCACTTGCATCCTAAGGATACTCTCGAAAACAATGGTTCTGGTGAGAAGCGATAAAGAGGAGGCTCGTAGCTTTGCTAGAGATCTGGGCTAAGCCACAGGGTAAGAAGTTGTCCAGAGAGAAACAGGGACGAGGTGACCCAGGAAGTCCTCGTAGCAACAGAAGAGAGTTCAGACTGGGCCTTCAGAAACAACCCCTTTGCAGGAGCCGGGGTGCGAGCGGGTGAGTTCGTGAAGAAACGTGTGCGGCCAGCTCTGGTGGGAGACAGCGGAGCAGTCAGCCATCAGCTAGTGGAGCTGAAAGGCTGGGGGCGGGGTGGCCAGGAAGGAGACGCGGGGCCCTGCTAAAGCCAGCGGCAACCCCAGGTGACAGTGCACACGGCGCTGTGCCCTCTAGGATCGACGGAGCCCTCAGGGTGCTCAGAAGACAGCCTTCACGGAACTGGTCCAGCCGGCCACCGATACACACCGGAACGACCCTGAGGAGTCCTGGGAAGGGTAGGAAAGAACCTGCGGAGTTGCTACATCTTAATATCCAAATTTCAACAAGGAAACAGGAAAACGAGAAGGTGCACAGAGACAGGAAAATGTGACGCATGTACAGAAACAAAACGCCATTAACCAGGCTACACGAA